>SZWC01012204.1:64632-81156 GCA_023375785.1 Penium margaritaceum | reverse complement strand
TGAGTGACAAGGCTATTGCAAAGGAGGGGTGGAACACGTTGTGCAAGAAGTATGAGAGCAAGGATCCTGCATTCCTCATGCTTGTGGAAGAAAAGATGATGGCACTGAAAATGCAAGGTGGTGAAGGAATGGAGGCGTATCTGGACAGGGCAAAGGAGCTTGCGAAGCAGCTAAGAGCAACCGGCAACCCTACGGAAGAGACGCGCTTCATCCTTCTCTTGCTAAGAGGACTCCCAACCAACTACGACACGGTACGAGATACGCTCGAGTGCAAGCCAACTCTCGACCTCGACTTCATCTGCACACACCTTGTGCAGGTGGAATTGCGTCGCAATACAACAAAGTGCAATGGCGGTGGCAGTAGTGAAGCAGCTTTTGTGGCAACGAGCTTACGCAACCAGCACCAACAGCAGCTTGGGCAGCAGAAAGAATCGCAAATGCCACTACTGCTAGAAAATGGGGCGTAACCTGAAGGAGTGTTTCAAGCTCAAGAGGGACCAGAAAGAGTAGCAGCATCACTAATCATCGCAGTAGTAGCAGCAAGAGCAGGAACAGCAGCAGCAGCACAAGTCACAGTAGCGTTAGCAGCAGCAGCAAAACCAGGTTGGTATCCGCCATTTTGGGAACATGAATGTGGCCAAGGAGGTGCGCGACCGTCTCTTTATGGCAAAGCCTGACATGTCGCAGGTGGAGAAGGCGGATCTCGCATGGTACAAGGACTGAGGTTGTACCAAGAGCCTCACACATCACTAGGAGTGGTTTACACAGCTGCTATCCATCCCTCCCCATCCTATCATTATGGATGATGACCAGGTGGTGTATGCTGAGGGGATTAGGATTATTGAGATGTGGTTGGAGACCCCACATGGCATTGAAATGGGAGTGTTCGAAGGCGTGCTATATATACCTGATCCTGCATTCAACCTCTTGTCAGTCTCCTCTCTTACAAATACATGACTGCGCGTCGTCTTCGATGATGACTATGACTACATCCTCAACAAGGATACAGGAGAGGAATTGGCCAGGTCGGTGAAGGAAGGCGACATGTACCGCCTGCTGGGGGCGACCAAGATCTTGTGTGAGCACAATCTTGCAACAGTGGTGGAAGCGACAGATGGCAAAATCTGGCATGTGCGCTACGGCGACATCAGCATGTGGGCCTTGCAGCAGCTTCAAGCAAAGCAGATGGTGCGTGACCTGCCTAGCATCTCTAACTTTGAGCAGCAGTAATGCAAAGGCTGTTTGGAGGGGAAACAGTACCACAAGGCGTTTTTTGGAGCAAGAGAGCGTGCGAAAGAGGTGTTGGAGCTGGTCCACACGGACTTGTGCGGACCGATGTAGACCCAAAGCTTTGGAGGCTCTAGGTATTTCCTGACCTTCATTGATGATTTCAGCCGCTACACTGTTATGTACTTCCTTCCTTCCAAGGACCAGTGCTCCGACAGGTTCAAGGGGTTCAAGGCCATGGTGGAGATACAGACTGGCAAGAAGATTAAAGCACTTCGCAGTGATCGCGGTGGAAAATACCTAAGCAAGGAGTTCCAAGACTTCCTCGCAGCAGTTGGCATCAAGGCGTAGCGAACCACGCTATACTCGCCGCAGCAGTACGGGATAGCAGAACGAAATAACCGTATCATTGTGGAGTCGACGCGCTCCATGCTACACGTAGCTCGGCTAAAATACGATTTCTGGGCTGAAGCCGTGAGCACTGCAGTCTACATCAAGAACCGTAATCCAACTAAGGTGCTGGAGCAAATGACGCTGTACAAGTCATCGTTCGGCAAAAAACCTAGCTTCGAGTATTTGGCAGCCTGGCATACATCCACGTGGCCAAGGAGAAGCGGGAGAAATGGGATAGAAAGAGTGCGCAGATGCTGATGATTAGCTACAACGTGGCAAGCAAGGCCAATTACCTCTACGTGAGGGATACAGGCCACGTCATTCTCTCCAGGGATGTCGTCTTCAATGAGAGCAATGTCATCGGCACCAACATTGTTTGTGAGGAGGCAGCAGAACCAGCAGTTGAAGAGATAGTGGGAGCAGGAATCCTTCCTGACCAAGTCTCCCCGGATCCTTCCTCTACTTTGACAGTAGGAGGATCACTCTACTCTCCCGTGTCTTATGCAACGGATACAATAGCCTCATCGGCAGAAGCAGAGGAGGGAGATGTAGCACCACCAGCAACAGCAGTTGTGCCAGCAACACCTCGCCATCCGCCGGCTAACGCTCCAACACCAAGTCGCAGGTACCCTCTTAGGGTTCGTTACAAGCCTGGTGAGTGCGAACATTTCTGGATGCTACAGAAACCAGAACAGATGAACGTAGCAGTTGCAGCAGATTCAGATGAGCTGACGTCATACAAGGAGGCCATTGCTACACCAGATGCAGCAGATTGGTGCAAGCCGTGTAGCAGGAGATACAATCGCAGCTGGACAACAGCACGTGGGAGCTGACTAAGCGTCCACCTAGACGTAAGGTGATCTAGTACAAGTGGATGTTAAAGAAGAAGTGGGGAGTAGATGGTAACCTGGAAAAGTACAAGGTGAGGCTGGTTGCAAAGGGTCTTTCAGCAGGAGGGAATCGACTACACGAAAACTCTTGCCCCTCTTGCCTCTGTGCGTACGCTGCTCTCTTATGCACCAGCTGAGGACTTCGAAGTTCACCACATGGATGTCAAGACGAGATTCTTGAATGGTGACTTTGAGGAGGAGATTTACATGCAGCAGCCAGAGGGGTTTGATAGGATGGCAACGAGCACCTGGTTTGCAAGGTACAGAAGTCGCTATACGGCCTCAAACAAGCGTCGCGTGATTGGAACCAGAAGTTGGATGCGGCGTTCCTGTGCATGGGGTTTGAGCGTAGCGAGTGTGACTACAGCGTGTATCGCTGGCAGCATGAGCACGAGATCCTCAGTATCATGGTCTATGTGGATAACATGCTCCTCCTTTGCAATAGCATGTCTGCAGTGCAGGAGTTCAAGGAGGCCATGTAGGAGCACTTCCAGATGTGTGATCTCGAGGAGGCGTCATACTTCCTCGGTATCGAGATCACGCGTGACCGTAAATCACGCTCTCTTTCGCTACAGCAATGCCGCTACATCAAGACTATCTTGTAGCAGTTCAGCATGGCAGAGGCCAAACCCATCGGGACGCCACTGGAGATGCGGCAGTACCTCACGAGCTTCAGTGGAGAAGCACATACAGCCGAGCGGTAGAAATTTCAGAGCGTCGTTGGCAGTCTCATGTACCTGATGACGGCAACCAGGCCGGAGCTCGCAAAGGCTGTTAGCGTTGTGAGCCAGCACATGGCAAATCCCGGACCTCAGCACCAGAAGGTAGTGAAGCGGATCTTGCGCTACCTTGCTGGAACCATCGACATCGGCATCACCTACAACGACAATGACGAGGCATCATCGGCTACACAGATGCAGATTGGGCTTCAAACCCTGAGGAACGTAAGTCCATCTCGGGACATGTGTTCCTCATGAATGGTAGGGCCATCATCTGGTGCAGCAAGGCATGTAGACTCAGCCCACATGCTTTCATGCAGAACTGGTGCTTCTCATGGGTCATTGGCTTGGTGCAGAAATTAGCGACCTGCTTACTGGTTGGAGTAAACTCCAACTGAATAGCATCCTCTTGCACCATATGCTTGATGAAGGGATATGCGATGTCAATGTGCTTTGTGTGTGCATGGTGTTTAGGATTCTTTGCGAGTGTGATTGCGCTCTCGTTGTCAACGTGCACAGGAACTGCAACTGCTGTACTCCTACTCATCTCTGCCATGAGACGCTGGAGCCAAACTGCTTCCTTGGCTCCGAAGCTGAGAGAGACGTGCTCAGCTTCTGTGCTTGAGGTGGCCACGACCACCTACCGCTTGCTGCACCAGCTGATTGGCCCACCATGTATGAGCAACACATGTCAAGAGATGGAGTTCCGGTCCTCAAGGTTTGAAGTCCAATCTGCATTTGTGTAGCCGATGATGCTGTTGTCGGTGCCATTGTAGGTGATTTCGATGTTGATCTTGGATCTAGAGGAGAGAGGGAGCCTTGGAGCAGCGAGTATGTATGATTGGAAGGGCATCACTTGGGCAAGTCAGCCCTATTACAAGCCACACCACTTAGTCATGGAGGCTAAGGCTCACACACTAGAGTCCATTATCTCATACAAGGGACTCCAGCGTCTCTCGCACCGTGTCGTAGCTAGTTGGGAGTCCCCTCAGCAAGAGGAGGATGAAGCGCGTCTCTTCGACAGGGTTGCCGGCCGCTCTCTACACCAGCTCCATTGCCCTATCCTGGTACGTCTCCATCCCTTCACCACCTTGTATTTTCAGCGCCATCATCTTTTCCTCCAAAAGCATGAGGAATATAGGATCCTTGCTCTCATTCTTCTTGCACAACGTGTCCCATTCCTCCTTTGTAGTAGCCTTGTCACTCACGTATTGAAGATGCGGGTTGGAGATGGTGTTGACAAGCAACCTGTAGGCCTGCCTGTCCTTCTTCCACTCATCATACGCCGCTGGTACAACTGCAGAAGAACCCACATCAGCTGCACCCATTTGCGACGTCTTCTTCGCCACCACTTGCATTACGCTGATGCCTTTTGCTTGTGGAACGGGAGCCGGCTCGTCGCCGTTCACAACCTCCCACAAGCCCTTCTCCTCCAAAAGGAGGCGGGTACGGATCTTCCAAAACGTGAAGTTTGCACGTCCCTCCAGCCTCTTCAAAGGCTGCGTTGCTGTCACAACGCCAGCTGCTGCCATTTTGGGCCTTGGTGATGCTGAGCGCTGCCCTTGGATGGCGGCGCTACCCTTGCTTTTGCTGCTGCTTCTGCCACAAATCTGTCTCACAGAAAATGGAGTTTATTTGCCAGCACACCTGGAATTGGGAAAAATGGAGCTTACCACGGCAAAATGTAGCTCAAAACCTTTCAGATCGACCTATAAAACAAAGTCATTTATAGGGGATTTTGAAAGATATGCCCTCTTGAAAACATGGTATGCTTCTGCTCCTATTCCAACTGAGACCAGCCAGCTTGTAAACTACATTTCTCCAAAATGAATCAATGGAATGCAAATACATTTGCATAAAAAAAAACTTAGGAAAATACTACAATTTTCATGTGCCACGTTTTTAACTTGACAAAGAAACGAGAGAGTTATGGTCATCACAAGGCGACAGTCTTACTCATAGAGAAGAGTGTAGCCCTAGCCAACCTCGTTTTGAGCATAACTCTCAATTTCACGATTTTGGGCTCGTTAAAAACTTTGTCTTGTGAACTAGAACTTCTAATGGTTGATTGGTGAATATGATCAAGGTTTGACCCTAACATGTGACTTTCAAAGTGATGGCATGTGCATGCTGAAACTGACAAACTTGGGTCTGATACTAAATGTTGGATTTCGAGGAGAGAGGGAGCCTTGGACCAACGAGCATGTGGGACTGGAAGGGCATCACTTGTGCTGAAGAATGGTTGTTCAATCACTCAAAATGATGGAGTACGTATAGAGCTAGAGCTTGGACAAGTCAGCTCTCTCACAAGTTATACCACCTAGCTATGGAGGCTAAGGCTCACACACTAGAGTCCATAATCTCATACAAGGAAGGAAAACAGCCTAGGAATCAGGCTGACCACTCACACACGACCTAGAGAGCTAGAAAATGCCCTCATGGAATATTCCTAGTGGTCACATAATCCACAATCCCATGGAGAATCGCCATGTATCCATGGCTAGCACACAAGGATTTCACCTCACCTGAAAAGTAAGGAAAGGTACCTTTATCCTAGTCAGCACACTCTCACAAGGCAATCCTAAGACCAAGGAACTTTTTGGATATTTCTCCCATCAGGTCTTGACCTTGGACCTCTTGCCTTTTTCTTTTCTCAGGCTAAGGCATGGAGCCATCGCCCATGGTCACCCGGATATCGGCGGTCGATGACCCCGAAAACTTTGAAAATTCATATCTCCCAATCTGACCGTTGGATCAACCTCAAACGTACACCGTAGGTATTCTGCCACCTGGTCTTTCCCATGGTGAAGTTGGATTAACGATCGGAGTACACATCTGGTACTTTCCTGGAACTTGCTCCTGTGGTCATGAAACTGAGCCAGATGGCTCCTTTTCCAATAAGGAGGAATCAATGACACAAAGTCCACGTCGGGCTTTGTGTCCCTCTTGAACAGGGGTGTAGTCTCTTGGCTCAACAGAAAGCATGACTGTGTCTCCCACTCTACTACTGAGACAGAGTATATCTCTCAATCAAAAACATGCAAGAAGACATAGTGGCTATGCTGTTTGCTTGCGAGAAGAAAGTCCCACAAACGGAGGCAATAAAGATGGGCATCGATAAAAAGAGCACCATGAAATGGCAGAGGATGATGTCATTTCTCGACGGACCAAGCACATCGACATCTGGTACCACTACTGATGCGACCTGGTCGCAAAGGAGAACGTGCACCTGGAATACATGGAGACCACGAAGAGCTCACAAATTACATGACAAAGGCGCTAGATGGCAAATTGTACTATGCAGGTATTGGAGGCATCGGTATGGTCAACGCAGCAGAGGAAGACTGAGGCCAAGACTGCCAGAAAGATGGAGGATCTCACAGCTAATGGACAAAGGTGCAAGGGAGAGTTTGTTTACCTGATATGCTCCTTGTCCATGGCCGATATTTGGATAGGCACAGGACAGACTAGGCATGCACTGCTCCGTTAGAAAAAATCTCCTGAGTCTGGTCCAGATGACAAGGCATGCATTGATCCTTTGGAGCAAGTCTCCTTGGTCGAATATTGATAGTATAGCCAGTAAACAATACGTAGGACAACCTATTGTGACTTAGAGGTTCCACAGTATCATTGGAGCGAGAGGTCACTGGGTTAAATCCCTGCCCGGAAACTAATTTTCTTTGTGACCAAAAGGGGGATCGAAAGGTTTTAAGAGACATTTTACAATATACCAAGGTCCTTCCTGGTGTCCGGTGCCCCTTGGCGGTCACAGGGAGCGTCATGTAGGCAAGGGGATGACCCCAAAGTGGCTCATCTAAGGAGCCACTTCGCTCCTAGGCTAGAGGCTGGCCCTAGGACTATAAGAACCTTTAAATTGCCTGTCACAAAGTATAGTTCTTACCTTTGAGACTCCTTACAGAGTTGTCCATCAGAGGCAGACACTAAAGAAGCAATGGTTGATCTAAGCCCTAGGAGTTCATTGCTCACGCGAAAATGATTAGGTATTAAGGACACAGTACAAGGAAGTGATTCCTATGAACTGCTCAATGTGGAACCTTGGCTTTGAGGGTGATATCATCTCTTGGTTAGAATTCCAAGAGCAATCGGCGGGAACCATTATGTTGGAAGCCGTTTTCTTCATCGTCCTCTCAGGCAGATTCATACCTTGCTCTCATACTTCTTGTACAACGTCTCCAACCCCACTTTTGATATAGCCTTGTCAATCACGTACTAAAAATGCGGGTTAGGGATGGTTTTGACAAGCAGCCTGTAGGCATACCTGTCCTTCTTCTTCCACTCCTCATATGCTACCGTTGCAGTTGTAGATGAAATTGCATCTGTTACATCTTTTTGAGGCGTCTTTCCGGTGACTCCTTCCTTTGCGCTAATGCCTTTTGCATGTGGAGGCGGATTGCGCTCGTCGCGGCTCAACACCTCCCAAAAACCCCTCTCTTCCAAAAAAGAGTCGGGTACAGATCTTCCGTAATGTGAAGTTACAGGGTCCTTCCAGCCTCTCCAAGGATAGGGCTGCCATTACCAAGCTTACTGCTGCCATTTTAAGCTTTGGTGATACTCAGCGCTGCCCTTGAATGGCGACGTTACCCCTGCTTCTGCTGCGGCTTTTGCCAAAAAGCTGTCTGACAGAAAACAGAGTGTAAAGGCCAGAAGACAAGGAATATGGAAAAACTCAGCCCACCCCTAAAAAATACATTTCAAAACCTGTTCGATCGACCCATAAAACAGGGTCATCAAGAAGGGATTTCAGAGATATGCCCTTTTGGAAACAGGGTATGCTGCAGCTCCTACTTGAGGTCACACCAGCCTCCTTGTAATCGGAGTTTCTCCCAAACATACTAATGGAATAGAAATATTTTTGCACGAATGGAAAGCTAATGAAAAATAATTCGATTTCCATGTGCTACTTCTTACATTTAACAAAGAAATAGGAGAGGTTTGGTGACCACAAGGCAAGAGTCTTACTCAGAGAGAAGAGTGTAGCCCTGGCCGACCTCGTTTTGGGTATAACTCTCAATCAGAGTGTTGGATTTTCGCAATCTTGGACTCGTTGGAAAGATTTTCTGATGAACCTGAAGAATGGTTGTTGGGTCTCCTAAAATAATGGAGAACATATAGAGGTAGAGCTTGGGAACCTCAGCCCTCTCACAAACCGCACCACTTAGCCATGGAGGCTTAGACTCAGACACTATAGTCCATAATCTCACAGAAGAGAGGAAATCAGTCTAGCAATTTAGCTGACCACACACACACAACCTAGAGAGCTAGAAAATGCTCTCATGGCACACTCCTAATTGGCACATAATCCACAATCCCATGGAGAATCACCATGTGTCCATGGTTAGTACACAGGGATCTCACCTCACCTAAAAAGTAAGTGGAGGCACCTTTTTCCTCGTCAGTACACTCTGACAAGGCAACCAAAAAACTAGGATCTTTTGGATATTTCTCCCATCAGGTCTTGATCCTGGAAACCATGCCTTTTTCTTTTCTCAGGCGAAGGCATGGAGCCATCGCCCATGGTCACCCGGATATCAGCAGTTGATGATCCCTGAAACTTTGAAAATTTATATCTCCCAATCCGACTGTTGAATGGACTTCAAACTTGGACCGTAGACATTCTGCCATCTGATCTTTCCAATGATGAAGTTGGACCAACAATCAAAGCATGCATTTGGAAGTATCCTGGAACTTGTACGTATGGACCTGAAATTGAGCCGGATGGCTCTTTTTCCAACAAGTGTCCGTCAACGGTTGAGAGGGAGGCATAATCTTGCTTTCAACTTGTCTAAGAGACGGCATCAATGCTCAAGAGGTAAAGAAAGCTCAAGATGGACTTTTTTTCATCGATTCTCCCTCCCAAGTCGGTTTCTGTATAGTACATCAGCCACATCGGGTCAGATCCTCCTTGGCTTCCAAACAAGAGTCGCATGTGTTGGGTCTTTTGTAGATGGCGCATGGTGTGTTTGAGTGCTTGCCAGTACTGTGGCCTTGGATTGGCCACAAACCTGCTTACTTGTCCCACAGCTTAGCAAATGCCAGGGTGTGTTCCTACTAAGGCATACATGAACCTGCCAACAGCACACTGGTAGGGAAAGGTCTTCATGTCAAGCCATTCTCTCTTAGTTCTAGGGCTCATGGAGGAGGAGATCTTGATGTCTGTTGACATGGGAATGCTGATGGACCAACAATCATCCATGTTGGAGCGGTTGAGAACGTGCATGATGTATTTGATCTGGTTCAGCTCGATGGTGCCTGCTGCTTGATTGCGGTTGACGGCTATCCTTAGATAAAACTCGAGCCGACCCATGTCCATCTTGAACGTGTTACTCAGATCTGTGTTTTGCTTGTTCAACAGCTCGACCGATGATGAGCTGATGATCATGTCATCCACGTACAGTGAAATCACCGTCAAAACTTGCTCATTCTCCTACACATAGACACTAGGGTCGTTCTGGTAGTGCGTGAAAGTGAGTCTGGCAATGAAACCATTCATCTCCTTTGCCGACATCCTTGTGGCGTGTTTCTGCTCGTGTAGTGCTTTTACCACTTTGTAAACCTTGCCCTCTGGAACTTTCACTCCCTCGGGCACTTCCATCAGCACTTCTTTATCTAGCTTCCTACAAAGGTAAGCTCTCTTGATGTTCATTTCGTGGACCTCTACATCGTTTGCAACAGCGATGTCATGGATGGATCTGATGGAGACAAAGGTGAAGACAAGCGTGAAGGTGTCCTCGTATTCATAGCTTGTACGCTAGGAAAACTCCTTTGCCATTACTCTTGCCTTGTACTTGTCGATTGTACTTCCGTGGGTCATCGATCGTCGATATCCGGGTGACCATGGGCGATGGCTCCATGCCTTAGCCTGAGAAAAGAAAAAGGCAAGAGGTCCAGGATCAAGACCTGATGGGAGAAATATCCAAAAAGGTCCTTGGTCTTAGGATTGCCTTGTCAGAGTGTGCTGACTAGGATAAAGGTACCTCTCCTTACTTTTTAGGTGAGGTGAGATCCTTGTGAGCTAGCCATGGACACATGGCGATTCTCCATGAGTTTGTGGGTTATGTTACCACTAGGAGTGTGCCATGAGAGCATTCTCTAGCTCTCTAGGTCGTGTTTGAGTGGTCAGCCTGATTGTTAGGCTGATTTTCCCCCTTGTGTGAGATTATGGGGTCTAGCGTGTGAGCCTTAGTCTCCATGGCTAAGTGGTGTGGCTTGTGAGAGGGCTGACTTGCCCAAGCTCTAGCACTATATGTACACCATCATTTTGAGTGATTGAATAACCATTCTTCAGCACAAGTGATGTCCTTTGAGTCCCACATGCTCGCTGCTCCAAGGTTCCTTCTCTCCTTTAGTTCCAATACTGAGCGTATATGTCGTTTTTTAACGAGAGCAACGTCATCAGCACCAACATTATCTGTGATGAGGCAGCAGAACTGGCAGCTGACGAGAAAGTGGGAGCAAAACTCCTTCCTGACCCAGTCTCTCCCTATCCTTCATCTGCTATGACAGTGGGAGAATCACTCTACTCTCCCATGTCTGATATTGCAGATACAGCAACCTCATCGGCAGAAGCAGAGGAGGTCGATGTAGTACCACCAGCAGCAGCGGTTGTTCCAGCAGCACTGCGCTAGCCCCCCGCTAACGCTCCAGCACCAGGTTGCAGGTATCCTTTTAGGGTGCGTTATAAGCCTGGTGAGTGCGGCCATTTCTGGATGCTGCAGAAACCAGAACAGATGAACGTCGCAGTTGCAGCAGATTCAGATGAGCCAACGTCATACAAGGAGGCCATGGCTGCACCGGATGCAGCTGATTGGGCGCAAGTCGTGCAGCAAGAGATACAATCGCAGTTGGACAACGGCACGTGGGAGCTGACTGAGCGTCCACCTGAACGTAAGGTGATCAAGTGCAAGTGGGTGTTTAAGAAGAAGCGGGGAGCAGATGGTAACCTGGAAAAGTACAAGGCGAGGCTGGTTGCCAAGGGCTACTCACAACAGGAGGGTATTGACTACACAGAAACGTTTGCCCCTATTGCAAAGGTTGCCTCTGTATATACGCTCCTTTCTTATATAGCAGCTGAGGACTTCGAGCTTCACCACATGGATCTCAAGACGGCATTCTTGAATGGTGACTTGGAGGAGGAGATCCACATGGAATAGCCAGAGGGGTTCATCATGAATGGCCAGGAGCACCTGGTCTGCAAGCTGCAGAAGTCGCTGTACGGCCTCAAGCAAGCGTCGAGTGCTTGGAACCAGAAGTTGGATGCGGCGTTGCAGTGCATGGGGTTTGAGCGCAGCGAGTGTGACTATAGCGTGTATCGCTAACAGCATGAGCATGAGATCGTCATCATCATAGTCCATGTAAATGACATGCTCCTCTTTTCCAACAGCATGTCTGTACTGCAGGAGTTCAAGGAACCCATGCAGGAGCACTTCCAGATGTCTGATCTCGGGGAGGCATCATACTTCCTCGGTATCCAGATCACGCGTGACCGCAGATCACGCTCTCACTCAATGCAGCAGAGCCGCTACATCAAGGATGTCTTACAGCGGTTCGGCATGGCAGAGGCAAAACCCATCGTCACGTCGTTGGAGATGCGGCAGTACCTCGTGAGCTTCACTGGAGAAGCAGATACAACTGAGCGGCAGAACTACCAGAGCGCCGTCGGCAGTCTCATGTACCTGATGGTGGCAACCAGGCCGGACCTCGCACAGGCTATTAGCGCTATGAGCCAACACATGGTCAATCCCGGACCTGAGCACTAGAAGGCAGTGAAGCGGATCTTCTGCTACCTTGCTGGAACCATCAAGATCGGTATCACCTACAACGGCAACGACAACAGCATCATCGGCTACACAGATGCCAATTGGGCTTCAAACCCTGGGGACCGTAAGTCCATCTCTGGACAAGTGTTCCTCATGAATGGTGGGGCCATCAGCTGGTGCAGCAAGCGGCAAGTAGTCGTGGCCACCTCGAGCACAGAAACCGAGTACATCTCTCTCAGCTTTGGAGCCAAGGAAGCAGTTTGGCTTCAGCGTCTCATGGCAGAGATGAGTGGGAGTGTAGCAGTTCCAGTTCCTGTGCGCGTCGACAACCAGAGCGCAAATCGCACTTGCAAAGAATCGTGAGCACCATGCACGCACCAAGCACATTGACATCGCATATCATTTCATCAGGCACATGGTGTAGGAGGGTGCTATCAAGCTGGAGTTCACTCCAACCACCAAGCAGGTCGCTGATTTTTGCACCAAGCCAGTGACCCGTGCGAAGCAACAGTTCTGCATGAAGGCATGTGGACTCAGCCCACTCTGACTGCGGCAAAGTGAAAGATTGTTCGAAAAGGAGCCATCCAGCTCAGTTTCAGGTCCACAGGAGCAAGTTCCAAGAAAATACGAGATCAGGTTGCAAAATATCTACGGTCAAAGTTTGAGGCCGATCCAACGGTTGGATTGGGAGATATGATTTTTCGACGTTTCGGGGGTCATGGACCGTCGACGTCTGGTTGAGCATGGGTGATGGCTCCATGCCTTAGCTTGAGAAAAGAAAAAGGCAAGAAGTCCAGGGTCCAGACCTGATGGGAGAAATATCCAAAAAGATCGTTGGTCTTAGGATTACCTTGTCAGAGAGTCCTGACCAGGATAAAGGTACCTCTCCTTGATTTTTGGGTAAGGTGAGATCCTTGTGTGCTAGCCATGGACACATGACGATTCTCCATGGGTTTGTGGGTTATGTGACCACTAGGAGTGTGCCATGAGAGCATTCTGTAGCTCTATAGGTCGTGTGTGAGTGGTCAGCCTGATTGCTAGGCTGATTTCCTCCCTTGTATGAGATTATGGACTCTAGTGTGTGAGCCTTAGCCTCCATGACTAAGTGGCGTAGCTTGTGAGAGGGCTGACTTGCCCAAGCTCTAGCTCTATATATACTCCATCTGCAGTATATACAGCCCGATGAGGCCGCTGTATCTGCTGCATTAGAAACAGGAGAGTAGAGTGGTTCACCCACTCTCACAGTAGAGGAGGATCAAGAGAGATGGGGTCAAGGAGAATATTTGCTCCTAGTACTTTGTCAGTTTCTGGTTTTGCTGCGTCTTTGCATATGAGATTGATGCCGATGACGTTACTTTTGTTCCAAACGACATCCCTGAAGATGATGACATAGCCAATTTCCCTCTTGTTGAATGCCACATCATACGAGATCACTAGTATTTGTGCGCTTTTTGCGTTCCATTTCTGCCGCTTCTCTTATGGCACGTGCATGTGCACCAAGCTGCCAAATGCGTGAAGATGACGCACGCTCGACTTCTTGCCAAACCACGCCTGGTACGGTGTCATCTGCTCTAGGGTCTTGGTTGGACTACGGTTCTTGATGTACACCGCAGTGCTCACTTCTTTGGCCGAAAAGTTATAGATGAGCTGAGCCGCGTGCAGCACGGTGTGCGCCGACTCAACTATGATGCGGTTGGTGCGTTCGCTATGCCATTCTGCTCTGGTGAGTATGGCGCGGTGTGTAGTGCCTTGATGCCTCCTGCTGTGAGGGAGTCCTTGAATTCTTTGGACAGGTTCTTTCTGCTACGGTCGCCAGGCGGCGCCTTGATCTTCTTTCCAGGCTTGTTCTCCACCATTGCCTTGATCTCCTTGAACCTGTCATGTAACGGGTGTCCAGACCAGTGTAATGGCTGAAATCATCAATGAAGGTGAGAGAATACCTACAGCCTCCAACGCTCTCGGTCTGCATTTGGCCACACAAATATGTGTGTACCTGCTTCAGTACCTCCTTCGCCCGCTCTCCTCCGCTAGTAAACGCCTCACGATGCTGTTTCCCCTCCAAATAGCCGATATAAAATTGCTGTTGTGCACACTCTGACAAAGCAACCTAAGAATCTAGGACCTTTTTGGATATTTCTCCCATCAGGTCTTGATCCTGGACCTCTTGCCTTCTTCTTTTCTTAGGCTAAGGCATGGAGCCATCGCCCATGATGACCCGGATATAGGCGGTTGATGACTCCAAAAACTGTTGGAAAAGGAGCCATCCGGCTCAGTTTTAGATCCACAGGAGCAAGTTCCAGGAAAGTATTAGGTACCTGGTCTGATTGTCAATCCGACTTTATCATTGGAAAGATCAGGTGACAAAATGTCTAGAGTCAAAGTTTGAGGCCGATCCAACAGTCGGATTCGGAGATATGAATTTTCAAAGTTTCGGGGGTCATGGATTGTCGATCTCTGGGTGAGCATGGGTGATGGCTCCATGCCTTAGCCTGAGAAAAGAAAAAGGCAAGAAGTCCAGGGTCAAGACCTGATGGGAGAAATATCCAAAAAGGTCCGTGGTCTTAGGATTGCCTTGTCAGAGTGTGCTCACTAGGATAAAGGTACCTCTCCTTACTTTTTTGGTGAGGTGAGATCCTTGTGTGCTAGCCATGGACACATGGCGATTCTCCATGGGTTTGTGCGTTATGTGACCGCTAGGAGTGTGCCATGTGTGCATTTTCTAGCTCTCTAGGTCGTGTCTGAGTATTCAGCCTGATTGCTAGGCTAATTTCCTCCCTTGTGTGAGATTATGGACTCTAGTGTGTGAGCCTTAGCCTCCATGGCTAAATGGTGTGGCTTGTGAGAGGGCTGACTTGTCCAAGCTCTAGCTCTATATGTAGTCCATCATTTTGACCGATTAAACAACCATTCTTCAGCACTAGTGATGCCCTTCCAATCACACATGCTCGCTGCTCCAAGTCTCCCTATCTCCTCCAGATCCAACCTTTAGTATGAGAGCCAAGTTCTGCCACTTTCAGCCAGCACAGGCCGTCATTTTGTGAGTGACGGATTAGGGTCAAAGCTTGACCAGATTTGACAATTGACCGCAATGTTTTCAAGTTCAAAAGACAAGCTTTTCAATGAGTTCAAAATTGCAAAGATCTAACAGTTGGATTGAGAGATATGCTCAAAACGAGGTCGGCCACGGCAACATTCTTCTCCTTGAGTAAGACTGTCGCCTTGTGATGACCATACCTCTCTTGTTTCTTTGTCAAATTTAAAAAGTGGCACATGGGGGTAGCGCCGCCATCCAAGGGCAGCACTGAGCATCACCAAGGCTCAAAATTGTAGCAGCTCGCGTTGTGACAACAGCTCAGCCTTCGGAGAGGCTGGAGGGACGCACTAACTTCATGTTTTGGAAGATCCGTACCCGCCTCCTTTTGGAGGAGAGGGGCTTGTGGGAGGTGGTGAGCGGCGACGAGCCGGCTCCAGTTCCAGAGGCAAAAGGCATCACCGCAGTGCAGGTGATGATGGGGAAGACGCCGCAAAAGGGTGCAGCTGATGCGTGTTCTTTCGTAGTTGTACCAGCGACGTACGAGGAGTGGAAGAAGAAGGACAGGCAGGCCTACAGGTTAATTGTCAACACCATCTCCAACCTGCATCTTCAGTACGTGAATGACAAGGCTAATGCAAAGGAGGGATGGGACACGTTGTGCAAGAAGTATGAGAGCAAGGATCCTGCATTCTTCATGCTTTCGGAGGAAAAGATGATGGCGCTGAAAATGCAGGGTGGTGAACGGATGGAGGCTTATCTGGACAGGGCAAAGGAGCTGGCGAAGCAGCTGAGAGCGGCCAGCAACCCTGTGGAAGAGACGCGCTTCATCCTCCTCTTACTGAGGGGACTCCCAACCAGCTACGACACGGTGCGAGAGACGCTGGAGTGCTAGCCAACTCTCGACCTCGATTTCATCTGCTCACACCTAGTGCAAGTGGAATTGCGTCATAATGCAGCAAAGCGCAATGGCGGTAGTAGCAGTGAAGCAGCTTTCATGGCCATGGGCTCACGCAACCAGTAGCAGTAGGAGTCCGGGCAGCACAGAGGCAAGAAGAAGGGCAAGTGCCACTATTGCCAGAAAGAGGGGCAGTACAAGAAAGAGTGCCTCAAGTTCAAGAGGGACCAGAAGGAGCAGCAGCAGCAGCAGCAGCAGCAAAAGCAGTGTTGGAACTTGAGGAGAGAGGGAGCCTTGGAGCAGCGAGCATGTGTGATTGGAAGGGCATCACTTGTGCTGAAGAATGGTTGTTCAATCACTCAAAATGGTGGAGTACATATAGAGCTAGAGCTTGGGCAAGTCAGCCCTCTCACAAGCCACACCACTTAGCCATGGAGGCTAAGGCTCACACACTAGAGTCCATAATCTCACACAAGGGAGGAAATCAGCCTAGCAATCAGGCTGACCACTCACACACGACCTAGAGAGCTAGAGAATGCTCTCATGGCACACTCCTAGTGGTCACATAACCCACAAACCCATGGAGAAT
>SZWC01012204.1:0-27667 GCA_023375785.1 Penium margaritaceum | reverse complement strand
TGGAGTACATATAGAGCTAGAGCTTGGGCAAGTCAGCCCTCTCACAAGCCACACCACTTAGCCATGGAGGCTAAGGCTCACACACTAGAGTCCATAATCTCACACAAGGGAGGAAATCAGCCTAGCAATCAGGCTGACCACTCACACACGACCTAGAGAGCTAGAGAATGCTCTCATGGCACACTCCTAGTGGTCACATAACCCACAAACCCATGGAGAATTGCCATGTGTCCATGGCTAGCACACAAGGATCTCACCTCACCCAAAAAGTAAGGAGAGGTACCTTTATCCTAGTCAGCACACTCTGACAAGGCAATCCTAAGACCAAGGACCTTTTTGGATATTTCTCCCATCAGGTCTTGACCCTGGACCTCTTGCCTTTTTCTTTTCTCAGGCTAAGGCATGGAGCCATCACCCATGCCCACCCAGACATCGACGGTCCATGACCCCCGAAACTTTGAAAATTCATATCTCCCAATCCGACCGTTGGATCGGCCTCAAACTTGGACCGTAGACATTTTGCCACCTGATCTTTCCAATGGTGAAGTCGGATTGGCGATCGGAGCAGGCATCTGGTACTTTCCTGGAACTTGCTCCTGTGGACCTGAAACTGAGCCAGATGGCTCCTTTCCCAACAATTAGACCAAGGGAACTTCCTCCAAAGGAGCAGTGCATGCCTTGTCTATCTACACCAGACTTAGGGAACTTACTCCAAGGGAGCAGTGCATGCCTAGTCCGTCCTGCGCTTGTCAAACATAGCCATGGACAAGGAGCATATCAGGTCAAAAAGTTGGTGAAGGTTTCACCCTAACCCGTCACTCTCAAGGTAACGGCATGTCTAGGCTGAAACTGGCAGAATTTGGCTTTGATACCAAGTGTTGGAATTGGAGGAGAGAGAAAGCCTTGGAGCAACTGACATGCGTGACTGGAAGGGAATTACTTGTGCTGAAGAATGATTGTTCAATCACTAAAAATGACGGAATACGTATAGAGCTACTGCTTGGTCAAGTCAACCCTCTCAAAAGACACACTTTTAGTCATGGAGGCTAAGACTGATACACTAGAGTCCATAATCTCACATAACAGAGGAAATCAGCCTAGCAATCAGGCTGACCACTCGAACATGACCTAGAGAGCTAGAATATTTTCTCATGACACACTCCTAGTGGTCACATAACCCACAAACCCATGGAGAATTGCCATGTGTCCATGACTAGCACACAAGGATCTCATCTTACCTAAAGACTAATGAGAGGTACGTTTTTCCTAGTCAGCACACACACTGTGACAAGGCAACCCAAGAATCTAGGTCCTTTTGGGATATTTCTCCCACCAGGTCTGGACCCTGGACCTCTTGCCTTTTCTTTTTCTAAGGCATGGAGCCATCGTCCATGGTCACCCAGATATCGGCGATTGATGACCGTGAAATCTTTGAAAGTTCATATCTCCCAATCCGACCGTTGGATTGGCCTGAAACTTGGACTGTCGACATTTTGGTAGCTGATCTTTCCAATGCTGAAGTTGGATTGACGATTGGAACAGGCATCTTGTAGTTTCCTGGAACTTGGTCCTGTGGACTTTAAACTGAGCCGCATGACTCCCTTCTCAACACATGCAAGCTTCTCATAAGCCTTTGATGCATGTGTTATACCATGGAGGTGGACATGCTCTGACTCATGCTCTAATGTCAGAAGAATTGTAAATGCCATGTTGTTTTTGACACTTCACGCTTCATATACAGGATCTGTTTTTGGAGTTTCAACCTCTTCTCCAAAGAACATTTACCAACATGCCTGAGGCGACGGTCTAGAAACCGGGTTCCGACACAATGGTTCCCGCCACCGCTCTTGGTATTGCAACCAAGAGATGATATCATCCGAAGAGCTAAGGCTTCACACGGGGCAGTTCATAGGAATCACTTCCTTCGACACTGTCCTTAGCACCTGGTCACTTTTGCGCGAGGAGCGAACTCCTGGGGCTTAAATCAACCTATGTTTTTTTTAGTATCTACTTGTGGTAGAGAACTCTGTAAGGAGTCTCAAAGGTAAGAACTGTACTCAATGACAAGCAACTGACAAGTTCTTATAGTCCTAGAGCCAGCCTCTAGCCTAGGCATGTAGTGGCTCCTTGGATGAGACACTTTTGGTGCAATCAGGATGGCATCATCCCCCCTGCCTACATGGCACTCCCTGTGACGGCCAAGTGGTGCCAGCCACAAGGAAAGACTATGGAATGTTCTAAGATATCTCTCATAACCTTCTTGTCCCCCTTTTGATCACAAAGAAAATTAGTCATCGGGCTGGGATTTGACCAAGTGACCTCTTGCTCCAGAGACTAGCTCTGGAACGTCTAAGCCACAAGGAGTTGTCCTATGTAGTATTTGCTGGCTATGCTATCCATATTAGACCAAGGGGACTTGCTCCAAAGGAGCAGTGTATGCCTTGTCTATCTAGACCAGACTCAGGGGACTTACTCCAAGGGAGCAGTGCATGCCTAGTCCGTCCTGTACTTGTCCAAATATTAGCCATGGACAAGGAGCATACCAGGTCAACAAACTCTCCCGTGCATCTCTGTCCATTAGCAATGAGAGCTCTCCTCTGTCCAGCAGTCTTGGCCTCAGTCTTCGTCCGCTACGTTGACCATGCCGATTCCTTGAGTACCTGTAGACTGCAATTCGCTGTCCAGCGCCTTTCTCATGCAATCTGCGAGCATCTTCTTGGTCTCCACGTACTCTAGGTCCACAATCTCCTTTGCAACCAGGTCGCGTGAGTAGTGGTACCTGATGTTGATGTGCTTGATCCGCGGAGAGATGACATCATCCTGTGCCATTTTCATGGCGCTCTTGTTGTCGATGTGGATCTTTGTTGCCTCCATTTGTGGTATTTTCATCTTGGCAAGCAAAGTACGTAGCCAGTGTCTCCTTGCATGATTCTGATAGAGTGATGTACTCTGCCTCAGCGGTAGAGAAAGAGACACAGTCTTCCTTTTTTCTTGCCCAAGAGACTTCACCACCGTTCAAGAGGTACATAAAGCTCGAGGAGGACTTTCTGTAGTCGATTCTTCCTCTCCAGTCGGCGTCTGTGAAGCACACCAGTTGCACCGGGTCAGATCCTTCTGTCTCCAAACAGGGGTCCCATGTGTTGGGTGTACTGTTGATAGCGCATGATGCGTTTGACTGCGTGGCAGTGCTGTGGTCTTGAATTGGCCACAAACCTGCTCACTTGTCCCACACATAGCAAATGTCGGGGAGTGTTCCTACCATGGCATACATGAGGCTGCCAAGAGCAGACAGGTACGGAATATTCTCCATCTCACACCGTTTTGCTTCTGTACTGGGGCTCATGGAAGAGGAGAGCTTGATATTTGTTATCATGGGTGTGCTGATGGGCTTGCAGTACTCCATGTTGTAACGTTTGAGGACCTCCATGATGTTCTTGGTCTGGCTCAGCTCAATGGTGCCTGCAACTCGATTGCGGTGGACGGCTATCCCGAGGTAGAACTCGACGGAATCCATGTCCGTCATCTTGAACCGATTGCTGAGATCTGTTTTTAGCTTGTTCAACAGCTCAACCGATGACAAGCAGATAATCAGGTCACCCATGTACAGTGCATCGAGCATCAAGCCTTGCTCATCTTCCCACACATAAACACTAGGGTTAATCTGGCAGTGAGTAAAAGTGAGCCCGGCCATGAAGCCGTCCATCTCCTTGTACCACATCCTTGGGACCTGTTTGAGCCTGTAGAGGTGTTCGATCAGTTTACAAACCTTGCCGTATAGGGCGTTCACTGCCTCGGGCACTTCTATCTATACTTCTTTGTCTAGCTTCCTATAGAGGAAAGCTGTCGTAGCATCTATCT
The DNA here is from genome assembly GCA_023375785.1 of Penium margaritaceum. NCBI lineage: Eukaryota > Viridiplantae > Streptophyta > Zygnematophyceae > Desmidiales > Peniaceae > Penium > Penium margaritaceum. The sequence continues at coordinate 23,809 of SZWC01012204.1, read as the reverse complement.
AGTGGACCTCCAGATCTTTTGCAACACAGATGTCCAGCATGGATCTACTGGAGGCAAAGGTGACGACAGGCGCGAAAGTCTCCTCGTACTCGGAGCTTGTAGACTGGGAAAATCCCTCCCCCACTACTCTTGCCTTGTACTTGTCGATAGTACCATCCTCATTGAATGTTTTCTGGAATACGCACTTTCACCCCACTACGTGTGCGTTTGGAGGCCTGTCCACCAGAACCCATGTTCTGTTCTCTTCAATGGATGTGAGTTCGCTATCCACTGCCTCCTTCCTCTTGGCCGCATGAAGCATGTTCATAGCCTCCATACGGTCACATACTCTCCATGAGCCAAGCATGACCAGCTAAGTCTGGTCCATTTTGCACTCTCAGCATCGTATTTGGGCGGAGGTTTTTTTCTAACGCGTACTACGTCGGAGTGTTTCTAGTGGTACTTCAAGGCTTAGTTGCTTCTGTTGCTCCTACGCTACCGGTGATCCCTTATTTGAGGAAGAGCCACCAGCCTTAGAGTTTGATTCAGAGGCCTCGGACGACTCAGACTCAGTTTCAGAGTCCGTCCCTGTGTCAGCTTGCACAGCCGCTCTCCCTGTAGTACCATCATTCACTTGTACCATCTGCCAGTTTTCTGGTGCCTGATCACTTCATTCAAGCAACACAACCCACTCTCCTGATTTAGGAGCATGGACAGGATCCAGCGACTCTTACTTGCCGAGCGGCCTTTCATCAAACTCGATATCTCGGCTCCTGATGAGCTTTCCAGCTGCTTGGTCCCACAGCCTGTAAACCTTGTGTGTGATGTCGTATCTGACCATTACATACACGCACGTGCATCTAGCTTGCAACTTCTTTCTCCTGCTTGGACCTTTGCCCAGGTACTACAGTTAAAGATCCTCAAGTGTGAGGCATCTCGCTTTCTCCCTGATCAAGCTTTTTGTGGCGTCATGAGCTGCTTCTCATTCTGCTTCTTACCACGCCTTCCAAGCGCGGCTGTTGGAGTGAGATTCACAAGGTAGGAAGCAGTCCTTGCAGCTTCAGCCAAAAAGCGAGGTGGGAGTTTGGTGTCGAAAAGCATGCTTCGTGTCATTCCGAGGATTGTCTAGTTCTTGCGCTCGGCAATGCCATTGCTCTAGGGGATGTTAGATGTGGTGGTCTGAGGGTTGATGCCGTATTGGCTCAACCATCCTTTGCACGCCTCGTACTCACCACCATTGTCTGTGCGTAGTGCCTTGACCTTCTTGCTTGTCCGCTGCTCTACCATTGCGACAAACGTTTGTAGCTTCTCCTTGATCTCTCCCTTCATCTTGAGGAAGTAGATCTACATCTTCCGATTGTGGTCATTGATGAAGGTCAAGAAATACTTGCTGCCGCCGTTCGAAGGGGTGCGGAATGGTCCGCACACATCAAAGTAAATCAGGTCTAAGATTGGTGCCACACGGTGCTCATTACGCTCAAAGGGCTTTCTCTTCGCCTTGCTTTCGAGGCATGGCTCACATTGCTTTTTGTCCTTTCCTTCATCCTTGGCCTTGCATCCCTCCATCCCATGAACCACTTCGTGCTGGTGCATAGTTTTCAGTGTGCTGTTGGCCACATGGCCAAACCGCTTAAACCAGAGCTCAGTACTGTGTTGTTGGAGTTTGCCACCATCGTGACGGCTTGTGGGGCAACATCAGGCTTTGGAGGCTTAGGCTCTTCAACCGCCACATATTCCTCATTTGTACTCTCAAGGGATTTGGTCTGCAGCACGTAGAGCTCATCAACTCTTGGAACCTGTAGAACAAGACTCTCCTTGGGATAGGAGATCTTGATGTCCTTGTTCTTGACAATCACAGCCTCCTCCTCCGTGAAGACGACCGTCATGTCGTGGTTCGTGATCTAGGACACTGACAAGAGATGTACCGCAAAAGACGGTATGTAGATGACTTTCTCAAGCTTCAGGTCTTTTTTAACACCGTTCACGTTCATGCTGATCAACTTATCTCCCTCTCCTTGCGCATGGCCAAGGCTACCGTTGGCAAACCTGAAGCGACGTTTAGTATCCCCAATGGAGATGAACCCAACCTTCTCCCTCAAAGAGTGGTGGTTCGTGCCAGAGTCGAGCCCGTAGGCTCTACGCTTGAGCAGTGCTGCTCCCTTGGTTGTCGGAACGCTCTCGGCCATCATGTTTGTTAACTCCTTCTTACCTTTTCCTTTGCTCTCATGTCTACCACCATGATCTCCGTCTTCCTTTTTGGAGCCCTGCACTCCTGTGTCCAATGCCCAGGCTTGCCACAGTTATGGCACTTCCCAAGACGCTTTGAACTCTTTCCACCGCCACCATTGCCTTTTCCTCCACCGCCACCATGTCCACTACTGCTCTGACCAGAAGATGGATTGTTTCTACGACCACCATACTGTACAGCATATGCTGAAACATTAGCGTCACTACCGCTGCAACGCATGGCCTCGTTGCCCACGTACTCGGAGACTGCCTCATACGTCAAATCGTTCTCTTTCCCACCACCAAAGACGTTGATCAGATGTTGGGAAAGGAGCCATCTGGCTCAGTTTCAGGTCCACAGGAGCAAGTTCCAGGAAAGTACCAGATGCCTGCCCCGATTGCCGATCCGACTTCATCATTGGAAAGATCAGGTGGCAAAATGTCTACGGCCCAAGTTTGAGACCGATCCAACGGTCGGATTGGGAGATATGAATTTTAAAAGTTTCGGGGGTCATGGACCGTCGATGTCTGGGTGGGCATGGGTGATGGCTCCATGCTTTAGCCTGAGAAAAGAAAAAGGCAAGAGGTCCAGGATCAAGACCTGATGGGAGAAATATCCAAAAAGGTCCTTGGTCTTAGGATTGCCTTGTCAGAGTGTGCTGACTAGGATAAAGGTACCTCTCCTTACTTTTTAGGTGAGGTGAGATCCTTGTGTGCTAGCCATGGACACATGGCGATTCTCCATGGGTTTGTGGGTTATGTGACCACTAGGAGTGTGCCATGAGAGCATTCTCTAGCTCTCTAGGTCGTGTGTGAGTGGTTAGCCTGATTGCTAGGCTAATTTCCTCCCTTGTATGAGATTATGGACTCTAGTGTGTGAGCCTTAGCCTCCATGGCTAAGTGGTGTGGCTTGTGAAAGGGCTGACTTGCTCAAGCTCTAGCTCTATATGTACTCCATCATTTTGAGTGATTGAACAACCATTCTTCAGCACAAGTGATGCCCTTCCAATCACACATGCTCGCTGCTCCAAGGCTCCCTCTCTCCTCAAGATCCAACATTTGGTATCAGAGCCAAGTTCTGCCACTTCCAGCTAGCACAGGCCGTCACTTTGAGAGTGATGGATTGGGGTAAAACCTTCACCAGATTTGACAACCAACAACAGGATCTTCAAGTTCAAGAGACAAGATCTCCAACGAGCCCAAGATCGCGAAGATCCAACGGTCAGATTGAGAGTTATGTTCAAAACGAGGTCGGCCAGGGCTACATTCTTCTCTTTGAGTAAGACTGTCGCCTTGTGATGACCATAACTCTCTCATTTCTTTGTCAAATTTAAAAAGTGGCACATGCGAATTGTAGTATTTTTCCTAAGCTTTCCATTGGTGCAAAAAATATTTGCATTCCATTCATTCGTTTGGGATAAACGCCGTTTACAAACTGGCTGGTCTGAGTTGGAGTAGGAGCAGAAGCATACCCTATTTTCAAGAGGGCATATCTTTCAAAATCCCCTGTTTATGACCCTGTTTTATGGGTCGATCTGAGAGGTTTTGAGCTGAAGTTTCAAGTGGTGGGCTCCGTTTTTCAAAATTCCGAGTCTGCTGGCACCTACAGTCCACTTTCTGTCAGATAGATTTCTGGCAGAAGCAGTAGCAGAAGCAGGGGTAGCGCCGCCATCCAAGGGCAGCGCTGAGCATCACCAAGGCTCAAAATGGCAGCAGCTAGCGTTGTGACAGCAGCCCAGCCTTTGGAGAGGCTGGAGGGACGTGCCAACTTCACGTTTTGGAAGATCCGTACCCGCCTCCTTTTGGAGGAGAGGGGCTTGTGGGAGGTGGTGAGCGGCGACAAGCCGGCTCCAGTTCCACAGGCAAAAGGCATCACCGCAGCGCAGGTGGTGGCGGGGAAGACGCCGCAAAAGGGTACAGCTGATGCGGGTTCTTCTGCAGCTGTACCAGCGACGTACGAGGAGTGGAAGAAGGACAGGCAGGCCTATAGGTTACTTGTTAACACCATCTCTAACCCGCATCTTCAGTACTTGAATGACAAGGCTACTGCAAAGGAGGGGTGGGACACGTTGTGCAAGAAGTATGAGAGCAAGGATCCTGTATTCCTCATGCTTTTGGAGGAAAAGATGATGGCGCTGAAAATGCAGGGTGGTGAAGGGATGGATGCGTATCTGGACAGGGCAAAGGAGCTGGCAAAGCAGCTGAGAGCGGCCGGCAATCCTGTGGAAGAGACGCGCTTCATCCTCCTCTTGCTGAGGGGACTCCCAACCAGCTATGACACGGTACGAGAGACGCTGGAGTGCCAGCCAACTCTCGACCTCGACTTCATCTGCACACACCTGGTGCAGGTGGAATTGCGTCGCAATGCGGCAAAGTGCAATGGCGGCAGCAGCAGTGAAGCAGCTTTCATGGCCATGGGCTCACGCAACCAGCAGCAGCAGCAGTCCGGGCAGCAGAGAAGCAAGAAGAAGGGCAAGTGCCACTATTTCCAGAAAGAGGGGCACTACAAGAAAGAGTGCTTCAAGTTCCAGACGGACCAGAAAGAGCAGCAGTAGGAGCAGTAGCAGCAAAAGCAGCAATCTCCACAGCAACAGCAGCAGCAGTCACAGCAACGCCAGCAGCAGCAGCAGCAGCAGAACCAGACTAGCGTGCGCCATTTTGGCAACATGAACGTTGCCAAGGAGGTGCGCGACCGCCTCTTCATGGCGAAGTCTGACATTTTGCAGAAGGAAAAGGCGGATCTGGCGTGGTACAAGGACTCGGGGTGTACCAAGAGTCTGACGCACCACAAGGAGTGGTTCACACAGCTGCTCTCCATTCCTCCTCGGCCGATTGCTTTGGGTGATGATCGGGTGGTGTATGCTGAGGGGATTGGGATTGTGGAGATGTGGTTGGAGACCCCGCGTGACATTGAAGTGGGAGTTTTCCATGGCGTGCTGTATGTGCCTGATGCTGCATTCAACCTTCTCTCAGTGTCCTCTCTCACCAACACAGGACTGAGCGTTGTCTTCGATGATGACTATGGCTACATCCTCAACAAGGAAACAGGAGAGGAGTTGGCCAAGTCGGTGAAGGAGGGCGACATGTATCGCCTGCTGGGGGTGACCAAGATCCCGCATGAGCCAAGTCTTGCAGCAGTGGTACAGGCAACAGATGGTGAGATCTGGCATGCGCGCTACGGCCACATCGGCATGCGCGCCTTGCAGCAGCTTCAAGCAAAGCAGATGGTGCGTGACCTGCCTACCATCTGTAACTTTGAGCAGCAGTTATGTATCGGATGTTTGGAGGGGAAGCAACACCGCGAGGCGTTCTCTGGAGCAGGGGAGCGTGCAAAAAAGGTGTTGGAGCTGGTCCACACGGACTTGTGCGGACCGATGCAGACCCAGAGCTTTGGAGGCTCTAGGTATTTTCTCACCTTCATTGATGATTTCAGCCGTTACACTGCTGTGTACTTCCTTTCCTCCAAGGACCAGTGCTTTGACAGGTTCAAGGAGTTCAAGGCCATGGTGGAGAACCAATCAGGCAAGAAGATCAAGGCGTTGCGCAGCGACCGCGGTGGAGAGTACCTGAGCAAGGAATTCCAAGACTACCTCGCAGCAGCTGGCATCAAGGCGCAACGTACCGCGCCATACTCGCCGCAGCAAAACGGTGTAGCAGAACGTACCAATCGTACCATTGTGGAGTCGGCGCGCTCCATGCTGCACGCGGCCCGGCTGACCTACGACTTCTGGGCTGAAGCCGTGAGCACTGCGGTCTACATCAAGAACCGCAGTCCAACCAAGGCCCTGGAGCAGATGAAACCGTACGAGGCGTGGTTCGGCAAGAAGCCGAGCGTGGGTCATCTTCGCACGTTTGGCAGCTTGGCGCACATGCACGTGCCAAAAGAGAAGCGGCAAAAGTGGGACGCGAAGAGTGCGCAGATGCTGATGATTGGCTACGACGTGGCNAGCAAGGCGTATCGCCTCTACGAGAGGGATACAGGCCACGTCATCATCTCCAGGGATGTCGTCTTCAATGAGAGCAACGTCATCAGCACCAACATCGTGTGTGAAGAGGCAGCAGAACCAGCAGCTGACGAGACGGTTGGAGCAGAAATTCTTCCTGACCCTGTTTCTCCCGATCCTTCCTCTACTGTGACAGTGGGAGAATCACTCTACTCTCCCATGTCTCATGTTGCAGATACAGCAGCCTCATCGGCAGAAGCAGAGGAGGGAGATGTAGCATCACCAGCAGCAGCAGTTGTGCCAGCAGCACCGCGCCAGCCACCCGCTAACTGTTGGGAAAGGAGCCATCTGGCTCAGTTTCAGGTCCATAGGAGCAAGTTCCAGGAAAGTACCAAATGCCTGCCCCGATTGCCGATCCGACTTCACCATTGGAAAGATCAGGTGGCAAAATGTCCACGGTCCAAGTTTGAGACCGATCCAACGGTCGGATTGGGAGATATGAATTTTCAAAGTTTCGGGGGTCATGGACCGTCGATGTCTGGGTGGGCATGAGGGATGGCCTCATGCCTTAGCCTGAGAAAAAAAAAAGGTAAGAGGTCCAGGATCAAGACCTGATGGGAGAAATATCCAAAAAGGTCCTTGGTCTTAGGATTGCCTTGTCAGAGTGTGCTGACTAGGATAAAGGTACCTCTCCTTACTTTTTAGGTGAGGTGAGATCCTTGTGTGCTAGCCATGGACACATGGCGAATCTCCATGGGCTTGTGGGTTATGTGACCACTAGGAGTGTGCCATGAGAGCATTCTCTAGCTCTCTAGGTCGTGTGTGAGTGGTCAGCCTGATTGCTAGGCTGATTTCCTCCCTTGTGTGGGATTATGGACTCTAGTGTGTGAGCCTTAGCGTCCATGGCTAAGTGGTGTGGCTTGTGAGAGGGCTGACTTGCCCAAGCACTAGCTCTATATGTACTCCATCATTTTGAGTGATTGAATAAACCATTCTTCAGCACAAGTGATGCTCTTCCAATCACACATGCTCGCTGCTCCAAGGCTCCCTCTCTCCTCAAGTTCCAACATCAGAGGATCCCAGTTTTCAGGTAGGGCCATAAGGAGTATCATGGCCTACATGTTGGTGTGGATTTCCCTGTTCATTTGGGTCACTTACTACAGCAGTCCTTAAAACTGCAAGAGGAAGTCTGGAATCAACTCTCCCTTGCTCACCCTCTTTGAAATAAGCTTTTGAAGGATGAAGAGGCGATTTGCAAGAGCCGTAGATTGGTGTATACGTGCAAGCTTCTCATATGTCTTTGATACATGTGTGATACCTTGGAGGTGTTGACCTGATATGCTCCTTGTACATGGCTATTATTTGGATATGCACAGGACGGACTAGGCATTCAGCGCTCCCTTGGAGTAAGTTCCCCAACTCTGGTCGAGATAGACAAGACATGGAGTGCTCCTTTGGAGCTCACGAGGTACTACCGCATGTCCAGGAGCATGCCAATGGTTTGGCCTCAACCATGCCAAACTGCTGCAAAACATCTTTTATGTAGCCGCTCTGCTACTGCAAGAGAGAGTGTGATTTGTGGTCACGCGCAACCTGGATTTTGAGGAAGTATGATGCCTCCCCTAGACGAGATATCTAGAAGCGCTCCTGCATTGCCTCGTTGAAGTCCTGTAGTGCAGACATGTTGTTAGAAATGAGGAGCATGTCATCCACATAGACGATGATGATGAGTACTTCATCACCATGCTACCAGCGATAGATGATGTACTCACACTGACTACGCTTGAACCCCATGCACTGCAATGCCGCATCCAGTTTTCGAGTCCAAGCACGTGACGCTTGCTTGAGGCCGTACAGTGACTTCTAGAACTTGCACATCAGGTGTTCGTGGCAATCCATGGCAAATCATGTAGATTTCCTCCTCCATATCAGCGTTCAAGAATGCGTTCTTGACATCCATGTAGTCATTCTCAACATCCTCAGCTGCTGCATAAAAAAGGAGCGTGCGCACAAAGGCAAAGTTTACAATAGGAGCAAAGGTTTTTTGTGTAGTCGATGTCTTCTTGCTACGACTAGCGCTTGGCGATCAGCCTCACCTTGTACTTTTTTATGTTGACATCTGCGTCCCTCTTCTTTTTGAATACCCATTTGCACTTGATTACCTTGCGTCCAGTTGGACGCTCTACAAGCTCCCACGTATCGTTGTCGAGCTGCGACTGTACCTGCCGCTGCATAGCTTACACCCAAACTATTGCATAAGGTAGAGCCATGGCCTCCTTGTATGACATTGGCTCATCACGCTCTGCAGCAACTGCGATGTTCATCTGGTGTGGTTTTTGGAGCATCCAAAAATGGCGCACTGTAAGAGGGTATCTTCAACCTGGTGCTGGAGCGTTAGCAGGCGACTAGCCCACCGTAAGGGGGTACCTTCAACCTCGTGCTGGAGCATCAGCAGGCAATTGGCGCAGTTCCCCTGGTATAATTGTTCCTACTGATGGTGGTGCATCTTCTTCCTCTTCTTCTCTTGATGAGGTCACTATATCTCTTGCATCAGACATGGGAGAGAAGAGTGGTTCTCCCACTATCTCTATAAAGGAAGGAGAGACGGGATGAGGGAGAATTTTGGCTCAATAAAGCCTGCTGTCTCTTCGTAGATGAAGTGGTGCTAATGACGTTACTTTCATTGAGAACGACATCCTTGGATATGACGACGTGGCCAGTATCCCCCTTGTAGAGATAATACGCATTGCTTGCCATGTCATAGCCGATCATTAGCATCTGTGCGCTCTTCGTGTCCCCGTTCTGCCGCTTCTCTTTGGGCACGTGCACATGCGGAAAGCTGCCAAACGTGCAAAGACAATCCATGCTCGGCTTCTTGCTGAAGTACACCTCGTACGTTGTGATCTGCTCCTATGCCTTGGTAGGACTTACTACTTCAGCCCAAAAATGGCTGATGAGCCAAGCCGCATGAAGCATGGAGAAAGCCGACTCAATGATGGTGCGGTTTGCGTGTTCTACAACACCATTCTGCTGCGGCAAGTATGGCGCAGTGCGCTGCGCCTTGACGCCTGCTGCAGCGAGGTAGTCCCGGAACTCCTTGCTCTGGTACTCTCCATTGCGGTCGCTGCGCAATGCCTTGATCTTCTTGCAAGTCTGGTTTTCTACCATTGCCTTGAACTCCTTGAACCCGTCACTGGTCCTTGGAGGAAACGAAGTACACAATAGTGTAACGGCTGAAATCATCAATGAAGGCGAGAAAATACCTAAAGCCTCCAAAGCTTTGGGTTTGTATCGGGCCACAGAAGTATGTGTGGACCATCTCTAGCACCTCCTTCGCGCGCTCCCCTTCTCCAGAGAACGCGTTTCGATGCTACTTCCCCTCCAAACAACCGATGCACAACTGTTGCTCAAAGTTATAGGTGGACAAGTCAGACACCATTTGCTTTCTTTGAAGTTACTGCAAGGCAGGCATGCTGATGTGGCTGTAGCGTGCATGCCAGATTTTGCCATCTGTAACCTACAGCACTGCTACAAGACTCCGCTCATTGGGGATCTTGGACGCCCCCCAACAGGCGGTATATGTCGCCTTCCTTGACTGACTTGGCCAATTCCTCTCCTGTTTCCTTGCCGAGAATGTAGCCATAGTCGTCGTCAAAGAGGACTTGTACTCTTGTGTTTTAGAGAGAGGACCCTCAGAGAAGATTGAACACAACATTAGGTAGGTACATCACGCCATGGAGCACTCCCACCTCAATGCCACGCGGGGTTTCCAACTTCATATCACAATCCCAATGACCTCAGTATACACAACCCGATCATCACGCAAAACAATGAGGCAAGGAGAATGGAGAGCAGCTGCATAAACCACTCCTTGTGATGTGTCAGGCTCTTGATATTCCCTGAGTCCTTGTAACACATCAGATCCGCCTTCTCCTTCTACGACATGTCAGACTTTGACATGAAGAGGGGACGTCCACCTCCTTGGCTACGTTCATGTTGCAAAAATTGTGCACATTCGTCTAGTTCTACTGCTGCAGCTACTGCTGTTGCTGTGGAGATTACTGCTTTTGCTGCTGCTCCTTCTGGTCCCTCTTGAATTTAAAGTACTTTTTCTTGTAGTGCTCCTCTTTCTGACAATAGTTCCACATACCTTTCTTCCTGTCTTTGTGCTGCTCGGACTGTTGACCTGACATGCTCCTTCTCCATGGCTGATTTTTGGACAGGCACAAGTCGGATTAGGCATGTACTGCTACCTTGGAGTAAGTCCCCTAAGTCTGATCAAGATAGATAAGGCATGCACTGCTCCTTTGGAGCAAGTCCCCTTGGTCTAATCTGGATCGTATAGCTAGCAAACACTACCTAGGACAACTCCTTCTGGCTTAAACGTTCTAGTGTTAGTCTTTGGAGCGAGAGGTCACTGGGTCAAATCCGAGCCCGGTGACTAATTTTCTTTGTGATCAAAAGGGGGACAAGAAGGTTCTAAGAGGTATCTCAGAATATTCGAAGATCTTTCTTGGTGGCTGGCGCCGCTTGGTAGTCACAGGGAGCGTCATGTAGGAAGCGGGGATAAAACAATCCAGATTGCCCCCAAAGTGGCTCATCCAAGGAGCCACTACGCGCCTAGGCTAGAGGCTGGCTGTAGGACTATTAGAACTTGTTAGTTACCCGTCATAGAGTAGAGGTATTACCTTTGAGACTCCTCACAGAGTTCTCCACCAGAGGCAAACACTAAAGAGACATTGGTTGGTCTAAGCTCCAAGAGTTTGCTCCTCGTGCGAAAGTGACCATGTGCTAAGGACACAGTGTAAGGAAGTGATTCCTATGAAGTGCTCAATGAGGAATCTCGGCTCTGAGGGTGATATCATCTCTTGGTTACAATAGCAAGAGTGGTCGGAGGGAACCATTGTGTCGGAACTTTTTTTCTAGACCATCGCCTTAGGCAGGTTGATACGGACTGCTGCTGCTCCTGGTTGTGGAGTCCATCATCATGAAAGGTGCTTAACTACTGCTCCCACCATTGCGCTTTCTATTGACCTGATATGCTCCTTGTCCTTGGCTATCATTTGGACAAGCATAGGACGGACAAGGCATGTATTGCTCCCTTAGAATATGTCCCCTAAGTCTGGTCTAGATAGACAAGGCATGCACTGATCCTTTGAAGCAAGTCCCCTTGGTCTAATCTAGATAGTATAGTGAGTAAACACTACCTAGGACATCACTTGTGGCGTAGACGTTCTAGAGTTTATCTCTAGAGAGAGAGGTCACGAGGTCAAATCACAGCCCAGTGACTAATCTTGTTTGTGACCAGAAGGGGGACAGGAAGGTTTTAAGAGATATCTTAGAACATTCGAAGGTCCTTCCTGGTGGCTCGCACCACTTGGCGGTCAAAGGGAGCGCCATGTAGGTAGGGGGGATGAAGCAATCTTGATTGTCCCCTTAAGTGGCTCATCCAAGGAGCCATTGCGCACCTAAGCTAGACGGTGGCTCTGAGACTATCAGAACCTGTCAGTTGTCTGTCATCCAGTATAATTCTTACCTTGAGACTCCCAACAAAGATGTCCACGAGAGGCAGACTCTAAAGAAGCATTAGTTTGTCTAAGCCCCAGTAGCTTGTTCATCGCGCAAAAGTGACCAGGTACTAAGGAAGCTATGCAAGGGAGTGATTCCTATGAACTGATCAGTGTAGAACCTGGCCTCTGAGGGTGATATCATCTCTTGGTTGCAATACCAAGAGCGGTCGGCGGGAACGATTGTGCCAAAACCCGTGTTCTAGACCATCGCATCAGGTACATTAACACTATACTGCATTTCAACGCAGTTCTCACTGCACCAAGTGCGTGGAAATGATGCCCAGGTTAAGAGTCGGCTCGCACTCCAACGTCTCTCGCACCATGTTATAGCATGTTAGGTGTCCCCTCAGCAATAAGAGAACGAAGCGCATGTCTTCCATAGGGTTTCGGGCCACTTCTAACTGTTTTGCAAGCTCTTTTGCCCTATCCTATTACGCCTCAATCCCTTTGCCATCCTACATTTTCAACGCCATAATCTTCTCCTCCAAAAACTTAAGGAATACAGGATCCTCGCTCTCATAGTTCATGCATAATGTCTCCTATCCCTATTTTGCAGTAGCCTTGTCACTCACGTACTAAAGATGTTGGTTGGAAATGGTATTGACAAGCAGCCTCGAGGCCTGCTTGTCCCTCTTCTTTGACTCCTCTTATGTCACCACTGCAGTTCTAGATGAACTTTTATCTCTTGTACCTTTCTGCGATGTCTTCCCTGTTGGAACTGGAGGAGACAAGGAGTCTTGAAGCAGCAAGCATGTGGGACTGAAAGGGTATCACTTGTGCTGAAGAATGGTTGTTCAATCACTCAAAATCATGGAGTACATATAGAGCTAGAGCTTGAGCAACTCAGCCCTCTCACAAGCTACACCACTTAGTAGTGGAGGCTAAGGCTCACAAACTAGAGTCCAATATCTCACACGAGGGGGTAAATCTGTCTAGCAATCAGGCTGACCACTTACACACGACCTAGAGAGCTAGAAATTGCTCTCATGGCACACTCCAAGTAGTCACATAACCCACAATCCCATGGACAATCGCCATGTGTCCATGGCTAGCACACAAGGATCTCACCTCACCTAAAAAGAAAGGAGGTACCTTTTTCCTAGTCAGCACACGCTAAAAGGGCAACCCAAGAATCAAGGACCCTTTTGAATATTTCTCCCATCAGGTCTTGGCACTGGACCTCTTGCTTTTTTTTTTCTCAAGCTAGGGCATGGAGCCATCGCCTATGGTCACCCGGATATCGGAAGTCGATGACCACGAAAACTTCAAAAATTCAAATCTCCCAATCCGACCGTTGAATTGGTCTCAAACTTGGAACGTAGGCATTTCGCCACCTGATCTTTCCAATGATGAAATCCGATTGACGATCAAAGCATGCATCTGGTACTTGTCTGGAACTTGCTCCTCTAACCTGAAACAGAGCCGGATGGTTCCTTTCCCAACAATCTCCCACTTTGCCGCGGTGAGAATGGGCTAAGTCCACATGCTTTCATGCAAAATTGCTGTTTCTCACGGGTCACTGGCTTGGTGCAGAAATGAACAACCTCTTTGCTGGTTGGAGTAAACTCTAGCTTAATAGTACCCACGTGCACCATGTGCCTGATGAAATGATATGCGATATCAATGTGCTTGGTGCGTGCATGGTACTCAGGATTCTTGGCGAAGGCGATTGCGCTCTGGTTGTCGACGCCCACAGGAACTAGGAATGCTACACTCCCATTCATCATCGCCATGAGATGTTGGAGCCAAACTACTTCCTTTGCTCCAAAGCTGAGAGAGACATACTCAGCTTCTGTGCTCGAGGTGGCGACGACCACCTGCTGCCTGCTGCACCAGCTGATGGCACCTCCACTCATGAGAAATACATGTCCAGAGATGGACTTGCGGGTCTCAGGGTTTGAAGATCAATCTGCTTCTGTGTAGCCGATGATGTTGTCGTTGCGATTGTGAGTGATGTTGACGTTGATGGTTCTAGCAAGGTAGCAAAAGATCCGCTTTGGTGCCTTTTGGTGCTCCGGTCTGGGATTAGCCATGTGCTAGCTCACAGCGCTCACAGCATGTGCAAAGTCCGGCCTGGTTGCCACCATTAGGTGCATGAGACTGCCAACGACGCTCTGGTACTTCTGCCGCTCAGCTGCATCTGCTTCTCCACTGAAGCTCACGAGGTACTGCCGCGTCTCCAGCGGCGTGCCAATGGATTTGGCCTCTACCATGCCGAACTGCTGCAGGATGTCCTTGATGTAGCGACTGTGATGTAGCGAGAGAGAGGGTGATTTGCGGTCGCGTGTTTTCTGGATGCCAAGGAAGTATGACACCTCACCGAGATCAGACATCTAGAAGCGCTCCTGCATGGCCTCCTTGAACTCCTGTAGTGCAGACATGCTGTTGGAAAGTCGGAGCATGTCATCCACATAGACAATGATGATAAGGATCTCATGTTACCAGCGATACACGCTGTAGTCACACTCGCTACGCTCAAACCTTATACACTAGAATGCCACATCCAACTTCTGGTTCCAAGCACACGACGGTTGCTTGCGGCCGTACAACGACTTCTGCAGCTTGCAAACCAGGTGCTCATGGCCATCCATGACGAACCCCTCTAGTAGGTCCATGTAGATACCTCTCCAAGTCACCATTCAAGAATACCGTCTTGACATCCATGTGTTGAAACTCAAAGTCCTCAGCTGCTGCATAAGAGAGGAGCATACGCACAGAGGTAAGCTTTGCAATAGGGGCAAACGTTTCTGTGTAATCAATGCCCTCCTGCTGCAACTAGCCCTTGGCGACCAGCGTTGCCTTCTACTTTTCCAGGTTACCATCTGCTCCTCGCTTCTTCTTGAACACCCACTTGCACTTGATCACCTTACGTCTAGGTGGACGCTCAGTCTGCTTCCTCATGCCGTTGTCCAGCTGTGACTGTATCTCCTACTGTACAGCTTGCGACCAATCTGCCGCATCCGGTGCAGCCATGGCCTCCTTGTATGACGTTGGCTCACCTGAATCTGGTGCAACTGCGACGTTCATCTATTCTGGTTTCTGCAGCATCCGGAAATGGCCGCGCTCACCAGGCTTATAACGCACACTAAGAGGGTACCTACGACCTGGTACAGGAGCGTTAGCGGGCGGTAGACGCGGTTATGCTCGCACAACTGCTGCTAGTGGTGGTGCTACATCTCCTTCCTCTGCTTGTGCCGATGAGATTGTTGTATCTGCTGCATGAGACATGGGAGAGTAGAGTGATTGTCCCACAGTCACAGTAAAGAATTGATCGAGACGGACTAGGTCAGGAAGGATTTCAGCTCCCACTGTCTCGTCAGCTGCTGGTTTTGCTACCTCTTGACAGACAATATTGGTGCCAATGACGTTGCTCTCGTTGAAGACGACATGCCAGGAGATGATGATGTGGCCGGTATCCCTCTTATAGAGGCCATATGTCTTGCTTGCCACGTCGTAGCCAATCATCAGTACCTGCACACTCTCTGCGTCCCATTTTTGCCGCTTCTCCTTGGGCATGTGCATGTGCGCCAGGCTGCCAAATGCTTCGAGATGACCCACGCTCAGTTTTTTGCCAAGCCACGCCTCGTACAGCGTCATTTGCTCCAGCACCTTAGTTGGACTACGGTTCTTGATGTAGACAGCAGTGCTCACGGCTTCAGCGCAAAAGTCGTAGGTCAGCTGAGCCGCATGCAGCATGGAACGCGCTGACTCCACAATGGTACGGTTGTCGCATTCTGCTATCCTGCTTTGCTGCGATGAGTACGGCGCGATACGCTGTGGCTTGATGCCAACTGCTGCGAGGTAGTCCTAGAACTCCTTGCTCAGGTACTCTCCACTGCGATCGCTGCGCAGTGCCTTGATCTTCTTGCCAGTTTGGTTCTCCACCATGGCCTTGAACTCTTGAACCTGTCAAAACACTGGTCCTTGGAAGGAAGGAAGTACACAGCAGTGTAACGGCTGAAATCATCAATGAAGGTCAAGAAATACCTAGAGCTTCCAAAGCTCTGGGTCTGCATCGGTGCGCACAATTCCATGTGGACCAGCTCCAACATCTCCTTCACAGGCTTCCCTGCTCCAGAGAACTCCTCCCGGTGCTGCTTCCCTTCCTAAATGCCAATGCACAAGTCCTGCTCAAAGTTAGAGATGATAGGCACGTCACGTACCATCCGCTTTGCTTGAAGCTGCTGCAAGGCGCGCATGCCGATGTGGCCGTAGCGCACATGCCAGATCTCGCCATCTGTCGCCTACACCACTACTGCAAGACTCTGCTCACGCGGGATCTTGGTCGCCCCCAGCAAGCGGTACATTTTGCCCTCCATCACCGATCTGGCCAAGTCCTCTCCCGTATCCTTGTTTAGGATGTAAACATAGTCATCATCGAAGACGACGCGCACTCCTGTGTTTGTAAGAGAGGAGACATAGAGGAGGTTGAATGCAACATCAGGTACATACAATACGCCATGGAATACACCTTCAATGCTACGTGGGGTCTCCAACCACATCTCGACAATCCCAATCGCCTCAGCATACACTACCAGATTATCACCCATAGCGATAAGACGGAGAGGGATGGACAGCAGCTGTATAAACCACTCCTTGTGATGTGTGAGGTTTTTGGTACACCCTGAGTCCTTGTACCATGCGAGATTCGTCTTCTCCACCTACGACATGTCAGACTTTGCCATGAAGAGATGGTCGCGTACCTCCTTGGCCACATTCATGTTGCCAAAGTCGCACACACAAGCCTGGTTTTACTGTTACTGCTGCTGCTACTGACGCTGTTGTGACTACTACTACTGCTGCATCTGTTTTTGCTGCTGCTGCTACAATGACTGTTGCTGCTGCTGCTCTTGTTGTCCCTCTTGAGCTTGAAATACTCCTTTTTGTAGTGTCCCTGTTTCTGGTAGTAGTATCATTTACCGTTATTTCTGCCTCTTTACTGCCCAGAGTGTTGCTGCTGCTGTTGGTTGCATGAGCTCGCAGCCACAAAATCTGCCTCACTGCTACCGCCGTCATTGCGCTTTGCTGCATTGCGACGCAATTCCACGTGCACCAGGTGTGTGCAGATGAAGTCGAGGTCGAGAGCTGGCTGGCACTCCAGCGTCTCTCGTACCGTGTCGTAGCTGGTAAGGAATCCCCTCAGCAAGAGGAGGATGAAGCGCATCTCTTCTACAGGGTTACCAGCTGCTCTAAGCTACTTCGCCAGCTCTTTTGCCCATGTCTAGGTACGTCTCCATCCCTTCACCACCCTGCACTTTCAGCGCCATCATCTTTTCCTCCAAAAGCATCAGGAATGCAGGATCCTTCCTCTCATACTGCGATGCCCTTGGATGGCGGCGTTTCCCCTGCTTCTGCTGCTGCTTTTGCCAGAAATCTGTCTGACAAAAAATGGATGATAGATGCCAGCACACTCAGAATTTGGAAGAATAGAGCCCACCACTGAAAAATTCAGCTCAAAAACGTTCATATCAAACCAAAAAACAGGGTCATCAACAGGGGATGTTGAAAGATATGCCCTCTTGAAAACAGGGTATGTTTCTGCTCCTACTCCAAGTCAGACCAACCAACTTGTAACGGCGTTTCTCCCAAACAAATGTATGGAATGCAAATAGTTTTGCACCAATGGAAAGTTTAGAAAAAATACTACAATTCGCATGTGCCACTTTCTCAATTTGACAAAGAAACAAGACAGTTATGGTCATCACAAGGCGACAGTCTTTCTCATAGAGAATAGTGTAGCCCTGGCCGACCTCGTTTTGAGCATAACTCTCAATCCGACTGTTGGATCTTTGCGATCTTGGGCTCGTTGGAAAGCGTGTCTTCAAAAATTGAAGATTTTGTTGTTGATTGTCAAATTTAGTCAAGGTTTGGTCCTAACATGTCACTTTCAAACTGACGGCCTGTGCTGGCTGACACTGGCAGAATTTGGCTCTGATACCAAATGTTGGAACTGGAGGAGACAAGGAGTCTTGAAACAGCGAGCATGTGGGACTGAAAGGGCATCACTTGTACTGAAAAATGGTTGTTGAATCACTCAAAATGATAGAGTACATATAGAGCTAGAGCTTGGGCAAGTCAGCCCTCTCACAAGCCACACCACTTGGCCATGGAGGCTAAGGCTCACAAACTAGAGTCCATTATTTGACACACGGGGGGGAATCAACCTAGCAATCAGGCTGACCACTCACACTCGACCTAGAGAGCTAGAAAATGCTCTCATGGCACACTCCTAGTGGTCACATAACCCACAAGCCTATGGAGAATCGCCATGTGTCCATGGCTAGCACACAAGGATCTCACATCACCTAAAAAGTAAGGAGAGGTACCTTTTTCCTAGTCAGCATAGTCTGACAAGGCCACACAAGAATCAAGGACCTTTTTGGATATTTCTCCCATCATGTCTTGACCCTAGAACACTAAATCCTAAACCCTAAACCCTAAACCCTAAACCCTAAACCCTAAATCCTAAACCCTAAACCCTAATATGAATTTGAACCATATGAAACCAAGTCTTGGATATTTGTCCCATCAGCATCTGGGTATTTCTCCCATCAGGTCTTGACCCTGGACCATTGTGTAGGAACTTGTTTTCTAGACCATCGCCTTACAACTAGTTGTAAGGTGAGCTTCTGCGCACTCTCTCGCCCTCTCCGCCTTGCAACGTGTATCAGCTCCATCAGCTCCATCTGTTCGATCTGATTGATCAGCTCCAACGGCGGGTGCTGGCACTTAGCGAACAAGGGCCAAGGATAAGCTCAGCCCTTAGAGGTACGACCCTTGGGCCCTAACCAGGATAAGCTCTGCCCTTGGAGGCTTCTGTTTGCATGTGATCAACGTCAAAGGGGTAAGCGACGGATCTGTACTTTCTAAACCGGTAGTAGACAACAGCCTACATTAGCCTACATCGGCCTCAGCAAAGCAAAGAAGCAGAGAAGCTGAGAAGTAGTATGACGACAACCGCGACGCTCACTCTTGAGCACGTCAATGGTGGGATATCAAAGTTTGCAAGGTCTGGTTTTCCCTTGTGGAAATGGCAATTTCAGATTGTCATGAGAGGCATGACTGCTTGAAGATTTTCCGTGGAGAAGAGGCTTAACCTCCAAAAACAGATGTTAGATCTGAAACGTGGAGTGTCAAAAATGACATGGTGCTTGCAATTCTTGTGACATGACTACTTGAGTCACAACATGTCCACCTTCAAGGTATCACACATACACCAAAGGCTTATGAGAAGCTTGCACGTGTACACCAATCAAGGGCTCTCACAAATGGCCTCTTCATCCTTTTAAAGCTGATTTTGATGAGAATGAGCGAAGGAGAGTCGATTCCGGACTTCCTCTTGCAGTTTGAAGGACTGCTGCAGCAAGTGACCAAAATGAACCGGGAAATCAACCCCAACATGCAGGCCATGATTCTCCTCATGGCGCTACCTTCAAGCTGGGGTCCTCTCATCACCGTCTTTGGCGGTTGGAAGGAGGAGGATTTGACGTATGAGACAGTGTCCGAGTACGTGTACAACGAGGCCATGCATCTTACCAGTAGTGAGGCTAATATTTCAGCCTATGCTGCACAATACAGTGGTCATGGCAATAATCCCTCTTTATGGATTGAGTAGCAGTGGAAGCGGTGGTGGTGGAGGAAAAGGCAATGGTGGCGGTGGAAAGAGTTCAAAGCGTCCTGGGAAGTGCCATAACAGTGGCAAGCCTGGACATTGGGCAAAGGAGTGCAGGGCTCCCAAGAAGGAAGACGGAGATCATGGTGGTAGATATGAGGGCAAAGGAAAGGGTAAGAAGGAGTTGACAAACATGATGGTTGCAAGTGGGGTGGCAAGCAAGCGAGCGGCACTGCTCAAGCATGGAGCCTACGAGTTTGAATCCGGCACGAACCACCACTCTTCAAGGGAGAAGGATGGGTTCATCTCCATTGGGGACACTGAATGTTGCTTCAGGTGCACCAACGGCAGCCTTGTCCATGCGCAAGGCGAGGGAGATAAGTTGATCAACATCAACGTCAACAGTGCTGAAAAAGACTTGAAGCTAGAGAATGTCATCTACATGCCGTGTTTTGTGGCAAACCTCCTTTTAGTGCCCAAAATCACGGACCACAACATGAAGATTGTCTTCACGAAAGAGGAGACCGTGATTGTCAAGATCAAGGATATCAAGATATCCTATGCCAAGGAGAGTCTTGTCACACAAGACCTAAGAGTTGATTAGCTCTACCCGCTGCAGACCAAACTCTTTGAGAGTTCAAATGAGGGATATGCGACGGCTGAAGAGCCCAAGTCTCCAAAACCTGATGTTGGACCACAAGCCGTCACCATGGCGGCCAACTCCACCAACACAGATACTGAGCTGTGGCACAGGCGGTTTGGCCATGTAGCCGAATGTACACTACAAGCTATACAGCAGCACGAAGTGGTTCATGGGATGGAGGGATGTAAGGCCAAGGATGAGAGAAACTGTAGAAAGCTGTGTGAGCCATGCATCCAAAGCAAGGCAAAGAGAAAGCCCGTTGAGCGAAATGGGCACCGTGCAGCAGCAATCTTGGACCTGATTCACTCTGATGTGTGCGGACCATTCCGCACCCCTTCGAACAGCGGCACCAAGTATTTCTTGACCTTCATCGATGACCACCTTCACAAGATGTGGATCTACTTCCTCAAGACAAAGGGACAAGTCAACGAGAAGTTGCAAGAGTTTGTTGCTATGGTAGAGCGGCACACAAGCAAGAAGGTCAAGGGACTACGCGCAGATAACGGTGGTGAGTACGAGGCGTGCAAAAGTTGGTTGAGCAAACACGGCATCAACTACCAGACCACCATGCCTTATTCCTCCCAAAGTAATGGCGTTGCCGAGCGGATGAACCAGACTATCCTCGGCATGACACGAAGCATGCTCTTCGACGCCAAATCCATACCTCGCTTTTGGGCAGAAGCTGCAAGAACATCTTCCTACCTTGTGAATCTCACTCCAGCAGCCGCGCTTGGAAGGCGTGGTAAAAGCAACAAGAGAAGCAGCTCAAGTTTCCACAGGAGAGTCGCTCGATCCTGTCCATGCTCACAAATCAGGAGAGTGGATAGTATTGCCTGAGTCAGGTGATCAGGCACCAGAAAACTGGCAGATAGTGCAAGTGAAGGATGGTGCTGCACAGAGAGTAGCTGGCTGTCACAACGACAGACTCTGACACTGAGTGAAAGTCGTTCGAGGCCTCTAATATAAACTCTGAGGTAGGTGGCTCTTACTCAAACAACGGATAACTGGTAGCGCAGGTGCAACAGAAGTAACGAAGCCTTGAAGTACCATCAGCAACACTCCGGCGTAGTATGTGTGAGAAGAAACCTCCGTCCAAAAACAATACTGCGAGTGCGGAATCGACCGGACTCAACTGGTCATGCTTGGCTCAGGGAGAGCCTAGTCTAGCCACTGAGCTTTGAGTTCGGTTACAAGGTTTGGCACTTGTGCAAGGCCTTGTACTCCTTGAAACAGTCGCCTCAATGTTTTGAATCTAGGGCTCAATGGCACACTCATACGTGTCAAATATACATACATACTCATGGTGACCCATATCTCTTTCTTACACAAACAGTTGATAGCTTTACTACCATCTTGGTCTGTTTGGATGATCTCTTGATTGTGATTCCTTGGAAGGAGGCCATTAAAGAGGCCATCGTATTCATTTACGCTGCATATAGGATGTAGGACCTTGGTGTTATACTTTTGTTCCTCAGGATGGAGACAATGTTGGGAAAGGAGCCATCCGACTCAGTTTCAGGTCCACAGGAGCAAGTTCCACGGAAAAAGCAAAAGCCTGCTCCAATTGTCAATCCAACTTCACCATTAGACAGATCAGGTGCCAAAATATACATGGTTCAAGTTAGAGGCCGATCCAACGGTCGGATTGGGAGATATGAATTTTCGAAGTTTCCGAAATCATCGACCGCCCATATCCAGGTGACCATGGGCGATGGCTCCATGCCTTAGCCTGAGAAAAGAAAAAGGCAAGAGGTCCAGGGGCAAGACCTGATGGGAGAAATATCCAAAAAGGTCCTTGGTCATAGGATTGCCTTGTCAGAGTGTGCTGACCAAGATAAAGGTACCTCTGTTTACTTTTTAGGTGAGGTGAGAACCTTCTGTGCTAGCCATGGAGAAATGGCAATTCTCCATGGGTTTGTGGGTTATGTGACCACTAGGAGTGTGCCATGAGAGCATTCTCTAGCTCTCTAGGTCGTGTGTGAGTGGTCAGCCTGATTGCTAGGCTGATTTCCTCCCTTGTGTGCGATTATGGACTCTAATGTGTGAGCCTTAGCCTCCATGGCTAAGTGGTGTGGCTTGTGAGAGGATTGACTTGCCCAAGCACTAGCTCTATATGTACTCCATCATTTTGAGTGATTGAACAACCATTCTTCAGCACAAGTGATGCCCTTCCAATCACACATGCTCGCTGCTCCAAGACTCCCTCTCTCCTCAAGTTCCAACATTTGGTATCAGAGCCAAGTTCTGCCACTTCCAACCAGCACAGGCCGTCACTTTGAGAGTGACGGGTTGGGGAGAAACCTTAACCAGATTTGACAATTAACCACTGGATCTTCAAGTTCAAGAGACAAGCTTTCCAACGAGCCCAAGATCGCGAAGATCCAACAGTCGGATTGAGAGTTATGCTCAAAACCAGGTCGGCTGGGGCTACACTCTTCTCTATGACCATAACTCTCTCATTTCTTTGTCAAATTTAAAACGTGGTACATGCGAATTGTAGTATTTTTTGTAAGCTTTCCATTGGTGCAAAAATATTTGCATTCCATTGATTCGTTTGGGAGAAACGCCGTTTACAAACTGGCTGGTCTGAGTTGGAGTAGGAGCAGAAGCATACCCTGTTTTGAAGAGGGCATATCTTTCAAAATCCCCTGTTGATGACCCTGTTTTATGGGTTGATCTGAAAGGTTTTGAGCTGAATTTTCTAGTGATGGGCTCATTTTTTCAAAATTCCCATTCTGCTGGCACCTACAGTTCATTTTCTGTCAGACAGATTTCTGGCATAAGCAGCAGCAGAAGCAGGGGTAGCGCCGCCATCCAAGGGCAGTGCTGAGCATCACCAAGGCTCAAAATGGCAGCAGCTAGCGTTGTGACAGCAGCCCAGCCTTTGGAGAGGCTGGAGGGACGCGCCAACTTCACGTTTTGGAAGATCCGTACCCGCCTCCTTTTGGAGGAGAGGGGCTTGTGGGAGGTGGTGAGCGGCGACGAGCCGGCTCCCGTTCCACAGGCAAAAGGCATCACCGCAGCGCAGGTGGTGGCGGGGAAGACGCCGCAAAAGAGTGCAGCTGATGCGGGTTCTTGTGCAGCTGTAGCAGCGACGTACGAGGAGTGGAAGAAGAAGGACAGGCAGGCCTACAGGTTGCTTGTTAACACCATCTCCAACCCGCATCTTCAGTACGTGAGTGACAAGGCTACTGCAAAGGAGGGGTGGGACACGTTGTGCAAGAAGTATGAGAGCAAGGATCCTGCATTCCTCATGCTTTTGGAGGAAAAGATGATGGTGCTGAAAATGCAGGGTGGTGAAGGGATGGAGGCGTATCTGGACAGGGCAAAGGAGCTGGCGAAGCAGTTGAGAGTGGCCGGCAATCCTGTGGAAGAGACGCACTTCATCCTCCTCTTGCTGAGGGGACTCCCAACCAGCTACGACATGGTACGAGAGACGCTGGAGTGCCAGCCAACTCTCGACCTCGACTTCATCTGCACACACCTGGTGCAGGTAGAATTGCGTCGCAATGCGGCAAAGCGCAATGGCGGCAGCAGCAGTGAAGCAGCTTTCATGGCCATGGGCTCACGCAACCAGCAACAGCAGCAGTCCGGGCAGCAGAGAGGCAAGAAGAAGGGCAAGTGCCACTATCGCCAAAAAGAGGGGCACTACAAGAAAGAGTGCTTCAAGTTCAAGAGGGACCAGAAAGAGCAGCAGCAGTAGTAGTAATGTTGGAAAAGGAGCCATCTGGCTCAGTTTCAGGTCCACAGGAGCAAGTTCCAGGAAAGTACCAGATGCCTGCTCCGATCGCCGATCCGACTTCACCATTGGAAAGATCAGGTGGCAAAATGTCTA
>SZWC01012203.1:61138-87518 GCA_023375785.1 Penium margaritaceum | reverse complement strand
GTATATGTATATGTATATGTATATGTATATGTATATGTATATGTATATGTATATGTATATGTATATGTATATGTATATGTATATGTATATGTATATGTATATGTATATGTATATGTATATTTTTATCTATATTTGTATGTATATGTTTATGTATATGTATATTTAAACTTATATTTATATACACATGTAAAATTATTTGTATATGTACATGTATATGTATACATATGTATATGAAGATGTATATGTATATACATATGAATACACATATTTACATGAATTCAGAAATGTTTATGCATTTTTGTACGTTATAATGCATTTGTATGTGTATTTATTTGTTTATGTACATGTGTATGTATATGTGCATGTACATGCATACGTATATGTGCATGTACATGTATCATTACATGGACATATACATGATTATGTGTACTTACATGTGTGTTAATGTTTATGTTACATCATTAGAAACGTTTCCCACCATTTATTTCTATTTTTATGCTCTTTCAAGTTTGGTAAAAAATAGGAAGTTAACAATGAGTTTTACGGTTCAATGAAAGGTTTGTTGTTGAATTTTCTTTGGCGTCCATTGGTTTCCCAGAATCAGTGGTAATCCTTCCGAGGCTATGCATTGTGACGAACGGGATAGATGCGCATTTCTACAAAAAGATATTGGTCGTGAGCAACTCATTTTGAGGGACTATTCGGGTTGCACCACATGGGCACCTGAGCAGACAAACTGTGTGGTGAGCGAAGGGATCGACGGGAGGGCTGGGTCGGCGAAACGTGTTTCTTGACGACGAGCCCCACAGGCCCGTCGATCTCGGGCACGCAGCCCGAGATCGACGCACAGCCTTGTGGTCCCGGCCGTGTGGTGACATCCGAACGCGCCCTGAAAAGAGCTGCCGATCGATCCATCCCCTCGCCCCCCAACCCCCCGAACGCACCACTTGTCTTATCTTCACACGTCAGGCGTCGCATGTGCGACTTTCGAGACTGTCGGAGCATGCTGACACGACGTCAAAGAATGGTCGGATCTGTAATACGGCAGCGAAACGTCGGCCAAATTTGTAAGACCTCATCGTCACGTCATTGTAGTAGGTTCAAACAGCAACAAAGTTGGCCATATCTGTAAGTCGACCTCCAAAGTAGGCCAGATAGGTAAGAGGATCAGGCAGGACGGCCGTAGACATAAGAGAATTTGAGAACATGGCCAGATCCATAAAATGGTCTAGTTTCTGGTACACCGAGTGGAACGTGGATGTTACGTCAGGCGGAAAGATGACAGTTTACAATGATGAGGTGCGGATTAGAAGGCGGTTCAAGAAGTTGAGACAAATTCGATAAGGCTCAATTGGTTCTGCTCGGACGACCTTGGAAACAAATGTCTCGAAGTATAATGCTTTGAAACCCATTTCCGTCGCCTAGAACAGAACCAAACTATTTGCAATGCCTACAACCACTTATAGCGCCTCGACTGACGACAGCGAACATTAGAAGAAACAGAAACGACTTTCGAGGACCTACCAGCTGATTGAGGTCCAATGAAAGCGTTTTCAAATTCAAGAACAGGAAAAAGTCGTTTAAGTCAGACAAAACTTCATGAATATTGATAAAAATAGTATTATGGGAACCAAACCTAGTATAAATAATGATAAATATCCTTCCAAAAAAGGGATTGAAATCCAAAAATTGATACCTTTCTGATTTTATAAACAAGTATAAGCAATAAAAACATATAGATTAGGATTCAATTGATGATAATTATGAATTATTGTTCTCAATAAACATATACATGTATTATTTTGAATCATTTTCTTCATGAAGTATTGTTAAAGTAATTTATAATTCAAAATTATTTGAGAAAAAACAATTTCCTATCTTCACAAAACATTGAAAGAATGATTCTACTCGTGGCTAAGAAAAATATATGAAAAAAAACATTTCAATATTATTAAGAAATCCAAAGAAACTCAATTTACATGAAATAAAATTTTAATTTGAATTTCCTTTGAAATATTAGAATTAATCAAAACTTTAGAAACTTTTAATTTCAATTTCATCGTATTTATATGTTATTAAACATCATTAAAACATAATTCATGGTATACCATCATTACACTTCTCTTCATTGACCTGATAATTGATAAATAATAAAATAAGACAATTTAATATGTTATATAAAACTAAATTACATTATGATGTACTTTTGGGGATTATTTCATTAAATCTATTGAAGATTATTTTCATGATGAAGACTTCTGTAACAATCGTGGGTTGTTTTGCGACTAACTACAGAACCAAAACGTAAGCCCTCAGAATAGTCGTCTCAGGAGAGTGAGCAAATGGTTGCCTCAGCCATTTTGGCTGAGACGAACCGCGCCACAAATGAACGTAGTCATCATAGGGCATTTTTGTAAACATGCAACCTAAAATCCTATCGTTCCACGTGGTACATCCACGTGGGAACAAGAATCTAGCGACCAACTAGAGGGGAGGAGGAGTGACGCGATGGATCTTCCATCGCGGCACTCTTCTTGCCTTAAATCCGGCCTATGGACCGAATACGGGCTAGAGTTGAACTAGAATCTAGCCCGAGATTATTTTTCGGGCCTCAACTCGTTGAGACATTGGTCTCGAGCCCCTGAAACCCGGGAACTATATTTGAATGTCATTTTTAATTCTAAAAATGGCTCGTACGTTACATTCCTCCCCCTTTGCTTCGAACCGTCCCGGTTCATCTTTGCTCACGGAGGTTTGATCATTGCGTACTTCATGATGCAAACCATGCAACAAGATTCGTTAACAAGATCACACGTGTGAACTCTTGTCATCCGCAACACGGTTGCATCACGTTCACGCACAATCAACCACACACTTGCGGCTTTTGTGATTATGGTCATTAGCGTACAACATCCAGTGTTGATCGCGTGATCCTTGGCTCTTACCAAGATGACACACGTATAATCCTTATACATTCTTCACAAGTGTTGGTGAGTCTTCATCGAAGACTCATCACACCTGTGTAGCGGTGGCATGGTCGATGCCTTTTGGGACGTACATTGTCAACAATGTCTTGCCAGTTTGGAAGAGGGTACATGGAATAAATTTTTCCACATTCCGTGTGGTACGTGTTCAGCAAACGGTTGTGGTGACGCCTCCTCCCCCTTTGCAAGGAGCGTCCCTGCGACCAATTAACCGGGCGTCCCTGCGAAAACCGTCCAGGTTCACACAACACTTCCCATGTCGTTGGGACATGATATTTTCCAAGGGGTTGTTGCCAACGTGGTATCTCCGTGCAACATTGTCAATAAGTGCAATCCGAGATCTGGACATCAGTCCTCTCGGTTTGTAACCACGTGTTCATGACCACGTGTAGGTCTACTAGACCTCTTTCAGCACCTGTGGGTTGCTTGGGTGAAATCAACCAAGCTCCACTAAGCCCATGCAACTCGCATGCTAGCTTTTTCTTAGGGTTGGGAGGCACCAAGATCCTAAGACATGGTTGCTGAGCACACTTGTTTTTTTTTTTGTTCAAAGATTGCACTCATCTTTGAAGGAGGCGGCATTGGTCGACTGGCATGGGCATTTTCCGTCAAAGTCCATCACTGGACACGACAATGCTCTGACCTAGATGATCTTGGTCTCAACCATCATCCCCTCATTTCTGTCTGAAATGGGTACCGTAGGCTGCCGCTCACGTCCCCGTCAAAAGCACACCGCTTTTGAACTAAGTCAACTGAGATAACCAATCTCAACAACCATGGATTCCATCCACGGACAAAGTGTTCATCGTACGGTATTCACCAAACGGGTGTACCATGATCACAATCATCTCGATACATGTTGGAAGAACACCTTTTGGGTGTCAGTTCCATGTGATTGTGATCAAACACCTCTGAATCACATCCGGTGATCCTGGAATAACACGTTCCTGAATTTTTTTGCAATAACATAATCGCGTGCAAGGGTTCCATTCAAGACCCCCTCAATGGATTATGTTCGCCAAGTTGCAACAATCTGTGTTGCTTCCATGTCTTCTATTATGTACATTCGGTACTTCCATTCAATAGAGTATTTTCCATATGCCTTGCCTGAGGCATTCGTGGAGGGGATCACCCTCATTGAAGACATCCCGGTAAACATCCACCATTGTGGATACCACCGCAACGACATCCAAAATTGTATTGTACTTGCATTCGGAAATGTACTTCAATTGAACCATCCCCGAAACCAAGGGGCTTGAGTCGCTTCACCATGACCTTTCAGGTCAGTAAAGCATGGTTTGACTACACCGTAGTCATTATGATCCCTCTCAGAGATTGGTTTTCTTCCAACAAATTGGATAGCTAGTGCTACACCATGCCTTGGTATGACCGGAATCCATCTGCATTATGTTTGAAGAGCATGACGTACACAACTAGTGTACTGTGTCACAATGGCCTCAACTTTGAGACGTTCCTTAGAACATCAAAAGAATCTGATGAGAAATACCGTTTCTCAAGGTCCATCTTGAAGAGTCCCTTCAAATCAATATATTTGACACACTGGTCATCATTTTACCTTTGTATTGCTTATGACTCGTGTGGTCGGTCGGACCACCAAGATGTAGGTGCTAACACACTATTAGTATAAAGCTGTCTGCTTATAGATCGTCTCCACGTTCATAAGCTTTGATCACAAAAACTAGACCTTGACGTGATCCCAACTATGTCGTAGTTGGTTTTTAGCAATCAATGAGACTGTCATAGTTCTCTGGAGCGCCATGAGGTAGAAAATGAGTCTCGCTCATTTTCTCTGAAATGGATTTTCACCGAACTGTGGATGAATTTATGTCATCGACGTCGGTTCATGTATTTTTGTCTATAAATGTCTAAAACATGTTTAATCACCGAGTGATGATAGACTGAAGGTTTCGCCTTCAAGTTTTTTCAGTTTTGACATTCGGTCAATCTTGTCATACGCCATAATTGACTCTTGCGATCTTTGACCACCGCAATGCGGCGTCTCAAATCATGGAGGACCCATCAAAGAGTCTCTGCCCCTCTCTGTCGTAAATACAACCTCCATTGACAATAATCATTGTCTCCTGAACAAGGTTGTGAGTAAACTCATGTACCTTTTTATTGTCGGTACCGGTCGGGCACCCCGATTTGAATCCATCACTCACCGAGTGAGAGGGTGTTGATAGTTTTGCCATTGGAACTTTATTTAAGCGTATCATCCTTGACATGTTCCATCACGGAACGATATTTGCATCGGCCATGACTGATGATGCAGAGAACCTCCAAAAGGTACTGATAAATCCAGTACACATTGTGTACAGGCAACACGATGGAAATCGTCGAGGATTAAAGTCGGCGTGCTAACAGGCCAGGTCACATCTCACGACATAGTCATGACACGGACACAGTCATGAAATGATCACATTCGCCTTTGAACATTGTAGCGCAATGGGATATGCGACTGTCGTGGCACACGTCCTGCACCCACCAAACTACTTGTTCGGTGAAATGGTGTCGCCATTTTTATCCAAGACATCGACTGATATCGTCAGCTTGTTCAAATGTCACAAAACCGTTGTGATCATTTGACTGTCTAACTTATCCATAATTGAGTGTCGTGATCGACGCATCAACACTTAGTGAATTTGGTTTTTGTGCATGTCGTGCACGTATTGAAAAGTGGGTTGTCTCTAGTGCTTGATCATGTGCGCCGACCCCTTGCGGTGATGCAAGCCGTGCATAATTTGGAATTGGTGCTCAACTGACTGGGCTTTTGTAGCGCGTTCCATTATGGAGAGGGAGGAGTTCGTCCACCTTTAGCATGGTCAAATTTTGAGGAAAGTGTCCTTGTCATACGTGATCCATCCGATAAAATTTGGTCCGTACTTCTTTGGGACTACCTTCCCAAACTGCAATCGGCAGGGTGAATGGTCGTCACAGTCGGTGGCGACCGAGATCATTGTGTTTTTGTTACGCCGTTCGGGCATACCTCTGATCACCACAATTGTCTATGATTGTTTCTAGCCAAACCTTTCGGTTCTCCATTTGAAGGGTTTGACAGTATCACCATCGTCGACTTCGTCGAGATGACTTGTAAACACCAAACGATGTGCTTTCGGTGCTTTGACAAATACACTTGATGCTCTTGCCCATAGAACCACTCCGCGCATAGATGGTATGCTTTTGTCTGGTGGTCTATCGCAAGCTAGCACAATGAGTCAACGGTTGCCTAGTTTTTGCTAGTTGATACAACGAGGTGCGATCAGTACCCATGTTATCGGTGCAATCAACAGCTTGTAACACCATCAACACTAGCATAACTAATCCAACCGGAGCTCATGGTAATAGTGCGTTCGACACTCATATCAGTGGTGCATTCGGCACCCATAAAAAAAGTGCAACCCACAGTTCTTGTCAATCGTGCAATCGGCCTTTATGAGAGCGGTGCATTCGGCAATTGTGCAATCGGTGTTCATGAAAATGGTACATCGGTACACGATTTTATCGCCGCACTCGTTGGTCATAGATTCAACGCTCATGGGAATCGTGCGTTCGGCACTTGTGTGAATGCTACGATTGCCTTTTCCATGTTGGTCATATTCCAAGTGCAACCGACACTTGTCAATCGACCATCACGCGTGGATTTCCACCATCGCGTTTGTGTTTTGAGTGCGATGGGCACTCATGTTCTTGTTCAGTCAAAATCCATTCACAGATGAATTATCCAACGTTCTTGGTGCAATTGACACCCACGTGGATTTGCAACCGGCCTTTGCTTTGGTCATACCTTTGTAGACCATGAGCAGTGCGTTTGGCACTAGCATCACGAATGCCTTCGACATTTGTGACTAGAGTGCAATTGCCACTTTTCAGTGGTGTGTTTGACACCAAAAAATCTTTTGCAACCAACACGTGTTGTTGGCAGTAGTGTAGTCGGCACTTGTGTCGATGGCGTGGCCGACGCCTGTACAACAGTTCAACCGACACTCGTTTTGTGCAGTCTGCACGCTTCACATTATTGTGGCAAGTAGGAGAGTCGTTGAGTGGTTGCAACACGTTTGTTGTTTCTTTGAAGTGTCATCAAGAATTCGTCTGAATGGATATCACCATTGTGGTTTTGCAACCTTGTGCACGTTGTAGTCGTCGTTTTGTGTAAACAAATCTGTTTAGCGCATGTACAACCTTTATTGAGATATGGCATGACTTCTTAACAGTAAAAAATTCCAGGTTTTGTCATGAATACCCCAAACTATGAGGTTAATCCACAGACATTTAGGCATTACCGGTGCTAAATTTCTCACATTAAAGCATATCCAAGTGAATTCCGTTCACGACATGGAAAAATGTGGATTTTCCTCCATTTTGTGCTTCGGAATGGATCAGAAAAAGAAAATCAGGACCGCTGATTTTCGGAAGATCTCAACTGGAGCTCTTAGATTTTTGCGTCGAAACCCATGGTCAACTTGACTATACATTCGGGTTTGACCACAAAAGTTTTGTCGTTTCAAATGTTTTTGAAAAGGTTAATGTACCATTCCTCAACTTGAGGATTCAAGAAAAATAAACATAAGTTTGGCACGTCAATTGCCTCCCCCCTTTTTTTTTGCTTGATGCTTGGAACCTTTCAAGAGGCACCCGATGGTGTGTTGGGAAAACTGTTGGTTTTCCCCTTTTTCCCATGATTAGGAGAATATTTTAGGACAATGATTGAGAACTTCTCAAAACATTATAGAGTTTAGAGTGAGCTCCATGTTGCTTTTTACAACGATGAACCCACGGCCAACAAGGCCGAACCTCGGGTCTAATCGAGGAAATCGTCCTCGCCTCTAGTGCTAGTGGCACTTGGAGTTTTTTTTTTGAAAAAGGTCATTCTTATTTAACCTTCATTTGGAGCTCGGTCTGAGCTTCCAACGGGTTTTTATGGCACCCAAAAGTGACTCAAAACGAAGGAATTATCCTCCGTTTAATGCTGAACCGACCGGGTCCAAAACAAGAAACATTTCGGGAAGAATGAGAATTGTCTCTTGGACAAAATCGAACAATCGACCTATTATCTCACAACGCACTCGCCACCGGCTGCGCCGCTCGCACCCGCCTAGTACGAAGCCGATTAGTTTATAGCACGTGTGTTTTGGACTATTCCCTCCGCCGGAGGGGGGAGGAAGGACGAAGCTTCCTGTCCTCCTTCCTTCTTGGGCCGTGGCCCATGTGAGGGGAGGAATGGGGAGCTCGTCCCGTCGCCTCCCCCTTGGGCTGCACGGCTCATGTGGGGGGATGAGGAGAGGGACACCTCTCCTCTCCCCCCCTTGGGCTCTCAGCCCACGTGTGAGCGAAAGGGGGGTGGAGAGGGGAGGTCGTCTCCTCTCCTCCCTCTTCCCGAGGGGAGAGAGGGGAGATCGCCCCCTCTCCTCCCCCTTGGGCCGTCAGCCCCTGTTAGAGGAAAAAAGAGGGGGATCACCCTCTCTCCTCCCCCTTGGCGTCTACGCACCGTCGGCGCCGTCAACGCCTTGGACGAGGGGGAGAGGGGGGGTGTCGCCCCTCTCCTCCCCCTTGGCTCCGTCGGCGCTGTGAACGAGGGGGGAGGGGCGTCTCCCCCTTCTCCCCCCCCTCGGCGCAGCCGGTGCCGTGAACTAGGGGGGAGGGGCGTCTCCCCCTTCTCCTCCCCCTCGGTGCAGCCGGCGCCGTGAACGAGGGGGGAGGGGCGTCTCCTGCTTCTCCTCCCCCTCAGCGCAGCCGGCGCCGTGAATGAGGAGGGGGGGGATCTGTCCCTCTCCCCTTGGGCCCTCGACCCGTGTAAGATGGGGGGGAGAGAGAGAATGCTCACTCTTCTCCCCCCATGGGCCGTCGACGCACTAAAGAGGGGGATGAGGGCGTCTCTTCCTCTCCTCCTCCTTGGCCATTGGCCCGCGTGAGAGGGAGGGGAGGGGAGAGCGCCCCCTCTACTCCCCATTGGGTTGTCGGCCCACAACAGCAGAGGGGGGGGGGGCATCTCCCCTCCCTCCTCTTGGTCCGTCGTCTCCCTTAGAGAGGGGGAACGGGAGGCCCTCGTTGGACGGGGAGCCTCTCCCTTCGGACCAGTCGGGTCCGAGGGAGCAAGCTCATAGGGCCAGTCGTGCCCGCGGGAGCGGTCTCGCTCGATAGCTTGGACGGGCCCACGGGGGCCGTTTTTCTACCGGCAGAACGCTTTTTTTTTCAAGAGTTGTCGGCTCTTCGGTGCTCTCCCCTTGACGGTGCAGAGTTCACTCTCGATGTTGCGTTCGTCGGGCGGCGTTTTGCCTAGAATCCTCTCGTTGCAATTGCTCGATCGACGGGCAGCGGTAGTTTTGACAAGGATTAGATGGCCGGATGGGTGTACAAATCAAAGATTTGCGGAAGTTTGGCTCTGATGCCAATGTAACTGCCGTGGGCTATTTTGCGACTAACTGTAGAACCAAAACGTAGGGACTCAGAATAGTCGTCTCAGGAGAGTGAGCGAATGGTCGCCTCAGCCATTTTGGCTGAGAGAAACCGCGCCACAAATGGACGTAGTCCTCATAGGGCATTTTTGTAAACATGCAACCTAAAACCCTATCGTTCCACGTGGCACATCCACGTGGGAACAGGACCCTAGCGACCAACTAGAGGGGAGGAGGAGTGACGCGATGGATCTTCCATCGCGGCACTCCTCTTGCCTTAAATCCAGCCTATGGACCGAATACGGGCTAGAGTCGAACTAGACTGTAGCCCGAGATTATTTTTTGGGCCTCAACGCGTCGAGACATCGGTCTCGAGCCCCTGAAACCCGGGAACTATATTTAAACATCATTTTTAATTCTAAAAATGACTCGTACGCTACAACTTCATTGAAATTAAACATCATTATGTGAATCATATCGAAGCATACTATGATACGCGGCTGGTGCCACGTGGATCTAGCGAGTGTCCCTTGCCTCTACATGGTCAAATGACATGCCTTGAGGAACAGAGACCTTTAAGCACTGTGGCTTTGGACTATTTTGCTAAGGATTCTATCCAGTCTGCTACATTGGTATCAGATCACTAAGGTTTGAGTCTAACATGCGGATGCCAAGGACGGCTCACTCCTAGGTGTGGGGTGCATACCATATGACCGGCAGAACGTGGATCGAGCGGGAGTCCCAAGCTTGTGGGCGGTAAGACCAGATGGCTTAAGGGTTAGAGATGTTCAAGAACCGCTTTTTTTACCTAGTTAGTAAAGGAGTTTTTCCAATATGATACACAAGATCATTTTGAATTTCCATGTATTTTTAAAACCAGTTCATTATTTTAAAAAGCAAAACTTTTTTCCATAACATCTATTTTTTCCTAGCTTGTTGAGTCTATATACTCAGATGGTTTCTAACCTTATATTAAAAATGGTAAAGCATCTATTTCCACGTAATAATAAAGTTTAATTTAGCTCTCATAACTCAAAAATTTCAGATTAACATGTATTCCAATTATGATCCAAATTTTTGCTCATGGTACCTAATTCATAAAAAATAAAACGTTTTGCAAGGAAACTGCTGCCTAAAGATTGTACATTTATGTCCATGTTAAGGATTAAATTAGGTTATTTATAATAAATAAATGTGCGAATCCGTTAAAACCTGTTTCCTTTTAAGACAGTTTTTGAAAATAACTTTAGAAAGAATAAATGTTATTTCAAAATAAGAAATAAACTAAATTAATTTTGCTAACTCACCTAAGAAATTATTATTCGGAATGAAATTTCTTTCTCAAATTCTAGATTTTCATACGTTTGAAAAAACAAAACGTTTCCCAAATAAATCGAATTTCATGATTTGTTTGGGAAATATTACTTAATGGAAAATTTGAATTTTCACAAAATACTTAGTTTGATAGTACCAATTTTTAATTCAAGTTTAAATAACACATATGACTGAAATGAACATAGATAAAATGTCATAATAAATTGATACAATTTCATCAAATGATTAATATCTTGAAAGATTTCCATTTCAAGTTTAGAAAGGTAAACATTTACAAATGTTTATCTGAATTCATTAAAAATGGCAATAAAATTTGAAAATTAATTCCAGGAGAAACCTTCTTTTTACATCCATCACTCCAGAAAAAAATTGATTTTTTGTAACAATTACGAATCACAAATTTCATAAATCCAATTATGTAATATAATGTAAATGATACGAAAAAATATATTAAAGCATTTAAATACTTTTCGACTTTTTTGTGTAATAGTTTCTGACTATACTTTTAGCTTTATGATTTTTCCATAAGCTGAAAAAATCTTAATAGTATTAATATGAAATATCTAGAGATTTTATTTTGAAGAATTGAGTGACTTATTAAGTCCTTCCAATGGTATCAAAATTCTTACTTGAAAACTTATTTATGTTTTAAGTACAGGTTTGGTTGAATGAATTTGTGGTTGATACTGCTTACATATTTGGTTCCCATTTATCCATGACTAAAAATTCTTTTTGATATCTATATTTTGTTTCAAATGTTCATAAGCCTCTCTTGGACCTCAAATACTTTCATGGAATTGGAAAAGTTTTCTTGTTTAATTTGATATACGTTGCCGGTATTTGAGGCACTAAAAGTGGGTCTATGCATTGCAAATAATTTGGTTCTAGTTCTAAGCGAGAGAAATAGGTTTGAAGATTTTTACTAAGAGAAATTTCTTACCAAATTTGTAGTAGCTGAAGGACTTGACCCATTAGAAAATTTGTAATTACCAAGAGGTGCACTTTGATGAGGAGTGTCCAAACTGCCAAGCGTAGATATACAATAATGAAAACAATAATAAGGCATACTTGGGGTTTCATCCTATAGTCCAATGACATGGGTAACACCGAGACGTCAGTGGTCGCTTCGAGAAACATTGTTAAAAAGTTGAGGATTTTAAGAAGTCGTGATGCGTCGTTATCAAGGTCTAATGCTGTTGAGAAGTCAACCAAACAGTTGCAGTTGTTCTTGGGTTTGCAAGATAAGAGAGTGGGAAGAGTAGGAGCGTGTGCCACACAGCCTTGACTATGTGGCAAACCCAAGAAAAACTACAATTTCGCTGAGTGTCACATACTCAACCTTGGCAAACATTTGGGCTACAAACCCTTGCTTCTCGCATTTATAACACACGGTAGTCCCTCCAATGAGAAAGGTATATCCTGTCCTAATGCGTGTATCCGCGTCATGTGCCTAGGCAATATTGGTGAATCCATTCACAATAACTAAGGGCTATACTCTAATGTACAACCATGTTCATGCTATGAAAAGCGTGTAGCACACTAAACGAAGTGCAACTTCGAAGATTTCACTTTCCACGTCATTCAGATAATAAGGAGAGAAATTTCACAGCAAAGGCTATATCATTAGAAGTAGTGGTAGAAAGGTACATCAATGAGCCAATCACCCCCAAGTAGTCAGTCATATCCACCATCTCCCCAATTTTTTACACATTAAGTGACTTCAACAGCGTCCGGCGTGCTACGATCAAGGGGGTCACGGCAGAGGGAACTCAAGACAAGAGGTATGCAAAGTGTTCCTCTAGGTTACAAGCTTACAAAGCCTAGTGGGGGGCGTGAGCGATCAAGCTCAAGCTTCATGCCTAAGAATACAAAAGCAGGGCCAAGATCCTTCATCATTGATGCTAAGTGCAAGAGAACCTTTGTATGCTAAAGAACTACAAGATCAGAGATACAATTAGTAGGTCATTTAAATAGACAAGGATGGCAACAAGGATAGTAGACAAAGCACTAAGAAACAAGGCAAGATCAATTGTGCTCCCATAAAGCCACCCTTCTAAAGTGTAGAGGTGATTTGGTTGTTTGAAGAGCGAGGTGACAGTTGAAACCCATACAGGTCCTTGCGGAACCGCCACACTTTGTACGTTCCATCTTTGAACCAAAGGTGTTTGAA
The DNA here is from genome assembly GCA_023375785.1 of Penium margaritaceum. Lineage (NCBI taxonomy): Eukaryota > Viridiplantae > Streptophyta > Zygnematophyceae > Desmidiales > Peniaceae > Penium > Penium margaritaceum. Next base: position 74,616 of record SZWC01012203.1, on the reverse strand, counting down.
CATGTAAGTTTCCTTGTCACGCCTACAGTGAAGAAAGGCATAATTGACATCCAAATGATCTAATCATTAGGGTCCTAATAATTTTGGACCACCAAGTTAACGAGGGCTCTTACAATCAAGTAGCAACTGAATAGAGAAAACGTCTCATCAAAGTCAAAGCCAGGAATATATGAGAAACCTTTGGTGGTGGTTCTAGCCTTTTACAACTCAATAAAGCTGTTAGACTTCAACTTTTGATGGTAAATCCACTTAGCTGACATCGACGTTTGTTTTACTGGAATATCTACTAACTCCTAGACAACATGGTCAATTGGAACACCAAGCTTTTCTTGTATTACTGTCCCCCAAGGAAGTAAGTCAGCTAAGTTGTGTACACCCAATATTGTCATTTGTTCAGGTAGGAGCGGTGGGAGATAAGTGGTAGCAAAGGATCAAGGAAGCAATAGATGTTTGAAGATCCTAGTGGAACCTCTACTGAATGAGGAAGTTTTCAGGACATTGTTGGGGTGCACACAAATTTAGCAATGGGAGAGGCATTTATGGTGAGCCCAAGGGCACGAAGGCCAAACTCACCAAGAACAGTGACTAGGGGTATGACGGTAAGGGGAAGGTCCACTACGGGATCACCCATACAGAGATCGGAGAAGGCACATGCATGAGAGTGAGAGGCAGATGGAAAAGTCTTCAAGGGAAGAGTCCAATGAAGACAACCACAAGCATACAAAGACACGATAGGGGAAACAATAACAATAAAGGAAAATACAACCTGCGTCGTGGGCGTGGACGAGGTCGGACAAGTTTTAGCCTGGAGAAGAGAAGGGAAGACATGAATTACTATATGGGAGGCTATGGGGTCACCTGTAGCAGAGGCACTAAGGGAGGATGAAAGGGGCAAGGGGGATGGGCCACGGGGAGACACGAAAGGGGTGTAAGAATCAAATTGAGGGGGAGCACTGACCAATGGGACCCCCACCGAGGGGGCAACATCAGGCCCCATAGAGTCAATTGGGACACACCCCCTTCCTAGCCGAGAGAATGAGACCCGAAAGGCAAGGGACAAAGGGACAAGTCGAGGCACGTCACGTTGAAGCACATGTTCAAGAGGAGAGCATCACAAGATTCAACGCCACAACACCGAGTGGGGTCCATGAAAATCCAGTCCTCGGATAAGGGAGAGACACTAAGAAAGACACAAAGACGACCAAAAAGAGAGAGATTCCCATCACGATATCATGAGGAATCCAAATAGAGGCGACATAACCCCAAATGCGAGCAAATCAAAGATCAGTGCAACGCAAATCCTCTATTCAAAAGACGTTCCATGAGAAGGGAGGGGTCCATGGGGAACATGATTCCACACCTAGGTCATGTACACCATTTCCTCAAAGGCAAAGGGAGGAGACTACCTAGAGGCAAAGAGAGGGCAATAGGCACCACTAGTGAATTTTTTGTTCTAGTGCTTTCATATGCCATTTTAGTACAAGGTGTAAAGTGTGGATGTTTCCATGCGGAAACCATGAGATTTAAGAAGGCGAGAGGTGGGACCAAAGCAGTCACCATCCCAATCAAAGAAAACGAGACGGAGCAACAGGCGTAAAGAGGCACATTTCACCTACAAAAACCATGATTCAAGTCCGTCGAAGATATCACACTTGTGACGTAAGGCCAAATTCTCGCAATAGTGAGAGAAGTCATAAGTTTAGCATAGCATGTAACAATCAACACCACCAAGGCGATCATGGAGAGTGAGAACCATTACATCAGTTTGCACAAAACCGAGAGGATGGGGAGTGACAGACTTGGCTCTGTTGAAAAGGGCGCGGTGCATTTGCCAGGAGCACAACGAAGACACGTAGCAGAGCATGAAAGTGGGAACATGGTGGAGAAACAACCGGGTAGGGGAACAAATGGAGATAGCGCCAACACCACGCCTGAAGGGGAAGCATGTGCCTTGATCATTAAGGGTAGTGATGGACACAAGGCTGACCTCCAAACCAGGCACAAAGAGTACATTAGGGAAAAATAGGTCCCCACTAAGACCAACAAAGCGAACAACGCCAAAACCCTGAATGGGGAGAAGCTGGCCAGACCATGTACAAACAAAGCGAACAGACCCAAGAAGACCAAGGGAGACAAAGGAAGAATGGCACGATGTGATTTGATGGGTCGTTCCTGAAAGAATCCACAAGCCACTAGACAGAGGAGCCGATGGCAGAACATGGCGAACAATGACAGTTTCAGATGATAGAAGAGAAGATGAGGAAGACGTACCAAGGTGATGAGGGATAGTGTGTGCCGCTCAATTTTTAATCCATGAATGATCATCGAGGAAGGCAGCCTTTACACCCCCCGAAGACGCACCCGGAAGGACTCCATCAGACTCATAGATAAAAGAATGGGACAGAAAAATCACACCCTCACCTCCCTGAGAGTGAATATGCAAAGGCTCAGTGAGGAAATTCTCTCAGACCCGCTCCTCCTCATGATAGTCAGAATGGAAGTCTTTGGAACAAGATTCAGAGAAACGGCCATCGTCACACGAGGCCAGGAAGTGGAAGTGTAGTTCACGGATGGCGGCTCGTAATAGGTAGGGTTAGAGGTAGGAAGCACCAAGCCCAAAAAGGATGTCTCAGGTGTGAGTTGTTGCTGGAAGGGCGCCATGGCGGTGCTGAAGGCAACAATAGAGGAGGGTTCAATAGTAGTGGATGTCAGTGACGTAGAAGTGGTAGTGGTTGTTGAAGTGGATGTGATGATGCCAGTGTGAGTCCACTGGGCCTACATTGCAGGGGCAATGCGTGTTTCATTAGTGGGGGCAGTGCAATTGAATGCTGAATTGCACTGCAATGCCAACAGCTGACTACTCGAGGAGCAGAGGATGCATTTGCGGGTTTACTGCCACAAATGTGGTCTTTACCTTTGTTGTGGCCCTGACCATTGCCTCCACCATGACTAGCACCTTTTGAAGAGTGGACAGCTGAAGTGGGGTTAGAAGAGATATGGGAAGATGAAGAATATATCCCACATGAAGAGATGGAAGAGGTGGTGCTGGGAAGAAGAGTCGTGCGGTGAAGCCGCTTGGTATTCAGGCTGTTCCACGAATCGACAAGACAAGCCATAGTGAACTCATAGAGTGGGCCATCTAGAGGAGAGTTCACTAGTGTCTGCTCAGCAACGATATCCAAGCACGTAATGTCCGACCACTCTATGGTGCTATCCCTATCATCCTCCAATACCCCTCCCATGGAGCTCTCCTACATCACAACCGCCCCCCCCCCCCCCCCCCACAAAACTTCACTAAACACCTTGGGAGTCCCGTCCCACATGCACCAGAGAGCATGTTGCAGTGCATGGGTGACTCTCTTTGGGCAATAACAGACCACATTCTATTGGAGAAGCACAATGGGCAGCCCCAGCCGGAACCAACATGCCACTCGCCTGTCCTCCACAGCCAGTCAGTGATGGACCGAAAGCATGCCAACACCCAGTCCCCACTGTGCCTCCCCTGATTTGAAGCCAACCTCTGGAACTATAGAAGTGCCTCTGACTCTCCAAGTTCCACCGTTATTGTGAAACAAAGCTTTTCTTGCTACCACTCATGCACCCGGAGGCCAAGATCCTGGTACATGCAACGAAGGCTCACCCGCTCACACACTGCTAGGTCTATGGCCTCATGTAGTGCCAAACTAGGCAGCCCCTATAATGCTGTCTCCCACATCTCCATAAAACTTCCTTTATGCCATGCCCTCAGATCCCTTTCCTCAACCGGTCCTAGCACCCTCTAGCCCCAACATGTGAAGCATGTACAACACCGCGTGCGAGAACTAGAGTTCAGTGCACACAAATGACAATGGGGCTAAGACTGCCACTAGTATCAGCGCTACTCCATCCAACCACATGGACCACTCCCCACCCCTCCCGGATCATTTGGACACCCTCCAGGTGCATCAGCCCCTGAAGGCACAACCCCATTATCTTATTCAACCACCATAACTGTATTGCCCATCAATCTCACGGGGACTTCTGACACGTGAGGTACTAGAGCTACTATGTGAAGTGCTCATGTAGGATGGTAAAGGTAGTATGAGCATCTTGAAGGTCGGGCAGGACCTCCAACATCTCTTGTAGTGTATGTACTATTACATCTAGCTGCTCCAAAAAAAAACCCTCCGTTCCCATCGGTGCCCCCAGGACCACCATCCCCTCCAAAATTCTAGTGACTCTCACAAGACAAGCTGGCACCCACTCCATAGTCGCCTTTAAGAGCAAGTGGCACTTGTGGGATAGGACCTCCTTTCCCATCGTTGCCAACCCTGTTTGCAATATTGCAAACTCTGCCTCCTACTCTTGTGCTGACCTTAGCAGGTACATGCTACCAAGGTTGGCCAAAACCTGCTCCGTCCCTGTAATCCTCGCCTACAATACCTTCAGTGTATCGTCCTCTACCAACACATATAAGGTCCCCTTGTCACACCCCTTGCTTTGAATACAGCAAGCATGGCTGGAACCCTCCCTGGAAATAGAGGCAAGATAGATCGTCGAAGATGAAGGTCAAACCCGGGACGAGCCGCTCAAAACAGTGTGCTTGTAGTCTCTTCAAAATCACTGTTGGCTCCACCCCGTTCTATGGGTTGCGGAAGTGGATACTCATGATCCTCTAGTCTGGAAATATGTGCAACTACATGGTGATATTGTGGAAGACTATGTCCCCTCCTGCCTGCACTACAACCGCCTGTTACAATCGTGCCAGCATGATGTCCATCTCTTGTCGCCCCCTACTCACTATCCACCGTGCCACCAATCGCCAAACATTGCCCTCACCCATCGCAATTTGCCGCACCGCTCCATCGGGCTTGGCTAATGCAATGAGCTTGCTCCTTACAAGGAACCAACGGGGTATAGGATGTCCCCAGCCTTGGAAGATCAATATAGGAAACTACGTCTATAGACAAATTAGTCGCTCCTCCCCCATCGCCACTTGCCTCATATGGTCCAGCGTGAGACCGGAGGTGCCTGACGCTGACCACTTGCTACTTTCCAAAAATGCCCAGGACACCCAATCTGCACCCAAGAATGCTACAAGATCCTGTCACGCCAACTCCGCTACCCATGCCAATATCAATTGCTCAGCCGTTGGGTACTTCATGTACAACTGCGATAGCACCACAGGGCCTTGGGGTGTCAGTGCGGATCTATCCAAAGTGACGCATGCCTTGTTTGCGCTACTCGAATGAGAGTTAGTCTCTGCCCATTGCAACCGCTGCTCCCTTGTGCCCTCCTCCTTGTGTCCCAAACAACGTGGCAAAGGAGGGTGCCTCCCCGAGCGTGTGCAAGCCACCGCCTCCCATCATATCTCCTCCCATTCCCCATTCTGAAACTGAATGACTAGCAACAATTATGATTTCCCATTTGAACTGCGCTAATGATGTGGACACACCCGAAGGGTGAGGCTGGACGTCGCCTGCAGGAGCAAGGGCCTAGTCGCGTGCAACTGGTACGAGGCACATGGTGTCAACGGTATCCCCATAGCTGCTTGTACCACATCCATTGCTTCCCCAGTGATCCTCAACTACATGAATGGTGGCGTTGCATGTGCTCCATATAGCCTGCCCTAGTCTACCCCCTTGGCCACGTGCCAGAGTCTCGCCCTGTGACGAATCTACTGACTAGTTTTTCCCACGGAAACGTCCCTAGTATGCCCTATTTTCTCTTATTTTTATGACTATTGCCGCTGCTACTATTGTAATGGGTGCTTTCAAAAATTTTCTGTTGCAACTGCTCCAGCCGTTGTTCCTCTGGTCACTGCTGCTGTCGCCACCAGTGCTGCTACTACAAGTGTTGCTTCTATTGTAGTGGGTGCTACTTCTTTTTCTGCTATGGTCATTGTTTCTACTTTCGGACGCTCTTGCTGATATTATTGCTCTTGTTGTTATTGCGGTTGATGTTGTTGCTGATGCTGTCGCTACTAGAGTGCTACTTGTCACGAAAAAATGCCATAGCTATTGCTGCTTTCTATGTCTTTATCCCTCAAGCAAGCGCCACCGAAGCCAATCCCTGGTCCCACGGTCTCCTATTGTTTCTACCTTCCTCATCCCTGCACTATGGCCGGCTGTCCTTCCCATGAGCCACTCTAGACACCTCCCTCTGATGCTTTTGGTCGTGTTAGTGAGCCTCCCCCACTCCTATTTCCCCTCTGATCCTGCCACGAGTCCGGCCACCGTCTGTTGACATTGCCGCGTCACCGGTGTGGCCTTCTTAACCCTCCTTCCGCTCTGGCCTCTGATTTCATCTTTTCAAGGCCCGCCCACCTACTCTCGGCCCCATGGCTTCTCGCTAAAGGGGTAGTGGGAGGACTAATAGAAGCTTTGGCGCCTGACCCCACTCATTTTGGCCAGCAGCCATGCATGACGCATGTCAACTAATTGCTCAAATTGCTCCACTACCGTGTTAGCCGCAACTGGCTTTGGTCTGGTCTTTGCACCTACACTGAGTCCTTTCTCGAATATGTTTTTGACAGTGACTATGCACGTGATCGTGGGGGCCGCAGTTATGGTCGTTACGTGTTTCACGTCTTGGACACAGTTATGTCATGGTGAAGTGCAAAGCAGTCTTGAGTGGCACACAGTGTGGCTGAGGCAGAATACACGACTCTGGGTGAAGCAGCGTGTGAGGTCATTTGGTTGGCAGGCTTGCTTTAGGAGTTGGGTTTTAATGCGCATGATGTTCCACTGCACAATGATAGTTATGAAGGACGTCGCATCATAGCAAATAATGGTGTGTTGAACCCATGCACAAAGAATATCAGTGTAGAACATCATTCAGTCTGGGAGATGGTTGAAGTAGTGCCGTGCAAGTCTTTCCTATTAGTGGTGATGCTCAGATGACTTCCTTATGAAAGCAATTTCCTCTATCGCACTTCAGCTACAACAACATCATCGTGGTTGTACACCCGTAACACTCATGGACAAGGGGGTGTGCAAAATCTCCTTTGTACATATCTACGACACTGCTTTGGCCATGAGTATGCAGGGAATGATATTTCAGAGGGTGGAGGCGATGCACAATGAGTGCATGCGCCTCCGGAAAGCAAGCACCACAGACTTCACCGGCATCTTCCCTGTGCTTGCTTCCCTTTTGACAGCATTACTCTAGCTTCACCTGAGGCTGTGCCGGCTTGCTCTCTGATGACCTAGTTTAGTCCTTGACTCTTGACCTGTCGTATTCCGGTGCTTGTGTAACTAGACCTAGAACAGTCCTTGTTGTGAAACTTGGGCACCAAAAACAAGCCTAGGACAATGTAACAAACGTGGTCTGTTTTTGCGACTAACTTCTGAACCCAAAAATTAGGCCCTCAGAATGTGTAGTCCAAGGAGACTGGGCGAATGGTCACCTCAACCCTTTTGGCTGAGACGAAGCGCGCCACAAATGGACGTAGTCGTAATAGGGAATTTTTATAAACATACAACCTAAAACCCTATCGTTCCACGTGGCACATCCACGTGGGAATAGGACCCTAGTGGCCAACTAGAGGAGAGGAGGAGTGACGCGATGGATCTTCCATCGCGGCACTCCTCTTGCCTTAAATCCGGCCTATGGACCGAATCCGGGCTAGAGTCGAACTAGACTCTAGCCCGAGATTATTTTTCGGACCTCAACTCGTCGAGACATCGGTCTCGAGCCCTCGAAACCCGAGAACTACATTTAAATGCCATTTTTAATCCGAAAAATGGCTCGTACGCTACATTCCTCCCCCTTTGCTTCGAACCGTCCCGGGTCGTCTTTGCTCACAGAGGTTTGATCATTGCGTACTTCATGATGCAAACCATGCAACAAGATTTGTTAACAAGATCACACGTGTGAACTCTTGTCATGCGCAACACGGTTGCATCACGTTCACGCACAATCAACCACACACTTGTGGTTTTTTGTGATTATGGTCATTAGCGTACAACATCCACTGTTGATCGCGTGATCCTTGACTCTTACCAAGATGAAACACGTACAATCCTTGTACGTTCTTCACAAGTGTTGATGAGTCTTCACCAGACTCATCATATGCGTGTGTTGATGGCATAGTCGATGCTTTTTGGGACGTACATTGTCAACAATGTCATGCCAGTTTGGAAGAGAGTACATAGGATGAATTTTCCCACATTCCGTGTGGTACGTGTTCAGCAAGCTGTTGTGGTGACGCCTCCTCCCCCTTTGCAAGGAGCGTCCCTGCAACCAATTAACCGCGCGTCCCTGCGAAAACTGTCGAGGTCCACACAACGCTTCCCATGTCGTTCAGACATGATCTCTTCTAAGGGGTTGTTGCCGAGGTGGTACCTCCCCGCAACATTATGAATATGTGCAATCCAAGATGCAGACATCAATCCTCTCGGTTTGTAACCACGTGTTCATGACCACGCGTAGGTCTACTAGACCTCTTTCAACACCTGTGGGTTGGTTGGCTGAACTCAACCAAGCTCCACTAAGCCCATGCAACTCGCATGCTAGCTTTATCTTAGGATTCGGAGGCACCAAGATCCTAAGATATGTTTGTTGAGCACACTTGTTTTTTCATTCAAAGATTGCACTCATCTTTGAAGGAGGCGGCATTGGTAGTTTGGCATACGCATTTTCCGTCAAAGTCCATCACTGGACAAAACAGTGCTCCGACCTAGATGATCTTGGTCTCAACCATCATCCCCTCATTTGCGTCTGAAATGGGTACCGTAGGCTGCCGCTCACGTCCCCGTCAAAAAAACATCGCTTTTTATTAAGTTAGCTGAGATAACCGATCTCAACGACCGTGGGTTCTATCCACAAATGAAGTGTTCACATATGGTGTTCACCAAACGGGTGTACCATGATCACAATCATTGCGGTACAAGCTGGAAGAACACCCGTCGGATGTCATTTCCATGTGATTGTGATCGAACACTTCGGAAGCGCATCCGGTGATCCTAGAACAACCGGTTCCATTATCCTTCATCACGTTGTAGGATTCCATTCGGGAACCTGTCAAAGGATTATGTTTGCCAAGTCGCAACAATACATGTTGCTCTTACGTCTTCTTTTGTGTACATTCGGTACTTCCACTCAACATAGTGGTTTCAATATGCCTCATCCAAGGCACTCATGGAGGAGATCGCCCTCATCGAACACGTCTGGCAAACCACCACCCTTGTGGATACCACTGCAGTGACATCCAATCAACAATATTTTACTTGCATTTGGCAATGTACTGCAATTGAACTATCCCCAACATAGAGGGACTTCAGTCATTTTACTATGACTCCAGGGCCATTCAAGCGTGGTTCGACTACACCATAGTCACAATAAACTCTCTCAGAGATTGGTTTTATTCCAATGAATCAAACGTTGGATTTCTTTGCCCATTGATATTGCATAGGTGGTGCTATACCATATCTTTGGCGTGATGTGAATCCATCCGCATGATATTTGGAGAATGAGACGTACACAACTAGTGTACCATGTCCCGATGCCATGACTTTGAGGCTTTTCTCAAAACATCAAAAGCATCCGATGAGAAACGATATTTCTCAAGGCCTATTTGGATAGCCCTTTCACATCAACATTTAGTTATGACACACTGGTCATTAGTTGTCTCAATGTTGAGAATGATATGGTATGTGGTCGGTCGACCACCAAGATGTAGGTGCTAACACACTGTTAGCGCAAAGCGATCGGCTTATGGATCGTCTCCACGGTCATAACCTTTGGATGTCAAAACCTAGACCAAGACGTGATCCCAACTATGTCGCAGTTGACTTGTAGAACACTATGAGATCGCCATAGTACTCTGTGACTCCATCAGTAGAAAAAGAGCACCATCCGTTTTGTCTGAAATGGAATTTCACAGAATCGTGCGAAAACTCTTGTCACCGACATCGGTTCACGCACTTGTGTCTATCAATGTCCATGACATGTTCACTCATCGAGTGACGATAGACTGAAGGAATCGCCTTCAAATTTGTTTGCATTCGACATTCAGTCGATCTTGTCACACGCGAGAGAGTGACTCTTACAGTCTTTGACCACCGCACTGCGGCCGCTTAAACCGTTCAGGACCCATAGAAGAGTCTCTCTCTCTCTCTCTCTCTCTCTCTCTCTCTCTCTCTCTCTCTCTTTCTCTCTCTCTCTCTCTCTCCCTCTCTCTCTCTCTCTGGTGCATTTACAACCCCTCTTTCGAGTATTCTTGTTCTTTAAACAGGGTTGTCGGTACACTCATGTACCTTTATGTCGTCGGTACCGATTGGGTACCACGATTTATATCTATCTGTAACGGGCTGAGTCTCCAGCTCCTGCTCTGAAGTTGTCGTCGGAGTTCGCCGAATGGCATTCTCAGTCTGCGTCAGGGGTTTACCCCCTTCGCAAGACTGAGGGGCAATCGTCATCAAGGACCCAGAGAAGGGAGACTCGAATACTTCGAGTCTCCGGAGGCCCATTTCCGTTTTTAACCAAACCCCTGGTTTTGGGACCCAAACCGGGGGTTTTTACCTCAAACTCGTGTGTTCGTATGAGTTATTTCGTTCCTTTTATGTCAAAGTTCGTCATAAACAAACTTCAATTCATATTTTGTCGTTCTGGCGCGAAATCGTTGCGTGCGAGGCACGCTGACGATTTCGCGCCAGCGAATTTCACCTCACCCTCGCTCCCCCTATCCCTCGTCCTCTCTTGCTTGTTCGCAAGGAGGGCGAGGGGGGCGAGGGCACGAGGCCACGAGGCCTTGCCCTCGAGGCCCTCGTGGCCTCTCAGCCGCCGATCGGGCTGAGGCCGCGATCGGCGGCTGGTGGCTGGCCGGCCGGTGGCCGGCCGGTCACTTGACTGGCCGCCGGCCGTCCAGCCGGCCGGTAGCGAGCTGGCCGGCGGCCAGCGAAGTGCTGGCCGCCGGCCAGCCCTCGCTGACGCGAGGGGTGATGCGCAACCACCCCTCGCTTCAGCGAGGTGGGAGGGCCGAACCGGCCCTCCCGCTACATCCCTCCCCACTTATTATGAGCCGTCCCGGTTCATGAACAACAAGTAGGATCGTCAGTCAGTGAGTCATCAACATTGTGAAAGAAAATTAATCATTTCAATCACCAGCTAAACATGAACACGTGCATGGTACTTAGACCTAAGCTGCAGCTTGTAGGTCAGCACGGCTAGCGGCCTCCCCCCTTTAGGCTGAGCGTCCGCGTGACAACCATGTTGGGCGTCCCCAACCTCCTATGGTCGCTGTCCATGAATGCTGCCCTGTGGGAATGTTGTTCACTTTTCCGCGTTCAGGTGGTACCTCCTGCCACGCGTCGATCTGTGCGAGCTGCAAGCTCGCTCCAGTACTCGTTGACCACCCCTGTGGGCAACCGAGATTCGGGCTCCCATGAATTATGTTCAGGTCCACAACCGGCCCAATGAACGAGGTACTCTCCAACAACGCGCGACCGAAGAGTACGCTCTCGGTGCTGGAGTAGGCGAAGGACCTCATGTTGGCCGTCGGTAGCCAGGACTGCTGGCGGTGGCTGAACGGTTCCTTCTGCCGTGTATGGAGCCAGCAGGCTCACATGAAAAACGACATGTATCTTCATACTCGGCGGAAGTAGCAATCGGTATGCCACTGGCCCGATGCGTGCCACAATGGGAAACGACCCAATCCACTTCGGTAGAAGTTTTCTTGCCCCTGGCGACTTCAGCCGAAGGTTTTTAGTGCTAAGCAGCACTTTGTCACCGATGTCAAACGAGACCTCCCGACGACCTTTGTCGGCATATGCCTTTTGTCGCTGCCGAGCTGCTTGAAGGTGTCCCTTCGCCTCTTGTAACAAGGAGTCGATGCGCTCGGCAAAGGCTTGAGCGGAAGGAACCTGCCCTCCTGTACTCCAACTCTTCACCAATGAAGAGGGTACCACTGGATGCCGACCACTGTTCAACACGAACGGTGTGAACAGTGTGGACTCGTTCACTGAGTTGTTCAGCGCAAACTCTGCCGGTGCTAGGAATTCGTCCCAATCATGCATGGCAGGGTCCACGTACATGCGGAGCATCTGCTCTAGAGTGCGATTCATGCACTCTGTTTGTCTATCCGTTTGAGGGTGAAACGCTGTCGACATTTGCGACTTGCTGCCGAAGTACTCGTGCATCTTTTGCCAGAACTTACTAGCAAATTTTCGATTTCGATCGGAGATAATGCGCAACGGCAAGCCGTGGTACTTTACGACACCCTCAAAGAAGAGACGAGCGGTCTCCTCTGGGTTCACGTCAGTGGTTGTAGGAATGAAGTGTGTCATCTTCGTCAAAAGATCCACAACCACTAGTATTGCATCATGGCCACGGGCCGTGTCCGGAAGACCAATAATGAAGTCCATGCTGACGCACTCCCATGGAGTCCCAGGAATGGGAAGCTGCTAGAGGAGTCCAGCAGGCTTCTTGTTACTAGCCTTATTCCGAAGACATGGGTCGCATGTCATGCAATACTTACGGACATCGGCACTCCACCCTGGCCACCAATAGTGGTCCGAGAGTGCCTGTTCGGTCTTTCGGGGTCCCACATGACCTACGACCGGCGGGTCGTGGAACTGGGAGATAACCTTTGCTCGAAGGTCTCCCGAGTTTGGCACAACAACTTGTTCTCCGTGCCAGAAGATTCCTGCGGCCTCCACCAAGCCGTACTTGTCCANGGATCAAACGCTTTGATTCAAAGCACATTAGAGCCTTGTTGTCACAGAGCCAGGGATCGCCTAGCACCACGTCAAACGGGTCAAGAAGGTTGAGTACCTTCAACGTGACACTCTGTGTGTACCCTTGTATACAAATTTTCGCTTTACAAGTACCGATCACGGGTACCATACGGTTTTCACCGACAACAACTGCGCCATTCGATGGCTCGTACTTCAGGCCAACCTGTCGGGTAAAGCCAAGGCTAACAAAAGAGTCGTCCCCTCCAGTGTCAGCCAGTACGTTCACGGGAGCACCAGCTAGGTGTCCTTTGAACTGCATCNCTGTCGGCTTAGTGGATCGGCCACATTGATGCGTCCTGGCCGATATTCCCATGTGAACGAGAATCGACTCAGGTATTCGCTCCAACGCGCCTGTCGTCTTGACAGGTTCGGTTGCATTTGGAAAAACACCAATGGATTATGGTCGGTCACGAGCGTCACACCCCCTTGAGCACCCTCAAGGTAGCAACGCCACATCTTGAAAGCGTGTACTACCGCAAGGAGCTCTTGATCCCCATTCGTGTACCGCGTTTCCGCAGGTATGAGCTTCCGGCTCTCATACGCAACTGGGTGACCGTTCTACATGAGGACGGCTCCATGTCCAACTACCGACGCATCACTTCGAACCTCCCACGGTTGCGATGGATCCGGAAGAGCTAGGACGGGCGCCGTGGAGAGAAGCTCTTTGACTTTGAGAAAAGCGTTCTATCAATGAGATGTCCATTCCCAACGCACGTCTTTTCGTGTGAGCCTGGTTAGCGGTGCTACCAGGGTCGAATACCC
>SZWC01012203.1:10469-40978 GCA_023375785.1 Penium margaritaceum | reverse complement strand
ATGGCTGCATGCAAGGTACATGCTTTTACACTTGCAGAGCTTTGCTAAAGCTTCTGCTTGTAGTGGCTCCACTGGAGCCAACCTCAACCTACAGTCCTACTTGGCGCGTCCTTAGACCGCCAAGTGTCATCCTCAAGGCAGGCTCTAATAAGCTTCCTAGAAGCTTCCTGTCCCAGTTTCGGCCACAAAGAAAATTGCGGCCATCACGAGGTTTGAACCCGCAACCTCTCATTTGAGACTCCGGTGCCTATTCAACCAAGCCAAAAAGGTATGGTTCCTTTGATGAGCCACAGGGGACATACCCGTTATGGGCAGTGCATTCCTAGCCCATCTCATAATAGACCAAGGGGACGTACTCCATAGAGCTGTGCATGCCTTGTCTGTATGTGTAGCTGGCCAGCTAGGCAGTGTCAGGGTGCATATTATTTCAACAAATCTCTCCCTTGCACCTCTTTCCATCAGTCGTTTACTTGGCTCCATCAATACCTTGGGACTCACCCTTCCTCTGCCGCACTCCTCATGCCAAATCCACGAATGTCTGCATAGTGCAAGTCGCTCTCCAGTGGCTTGGTCATGTAGTCAACAAGCATGCTCTTCATTCCGCAGTGCTGCAAGTCCACCACGTTCTTCATGACCAGGTCACGTGAGTAGTGCTAACGTATGTTGATGTGCTTTGTTCGCCGGGAGATGATCTCATCTTCAGCCATCGAGATGTCCCTAATGTTGTCCACGAGTACGACCGTGGCATCCTTTTGTGGCACCGTCATTTCGCCAAGCAGGCTGCGCAGCCATTGATTCTCCTTACACACCTCAGACAGAGCAATGTACTCTGCCTCTGCCGTGGAAATGAAAACACAATCCTGATTCCTGTTGGCCCATGAGATGACAACGCCATTCAAGATGCACACGTATCCAGAGGTAGATTTCCTGTTGTCGAGATTTCCTCCCCAGTCAGCGTCGGTAAAGCACTTCACGCAAAGGGGGTCCGTTCCTTCTTGGCCTCCAAGGACGAGGCCCATGTGGCGTGTCTTCTGCAGGTAGCGCAAGATGCGCTTGACTGCCTACCAATGTTGTGGCCCAGGGTTGGCCACAAATCTGCTCACTTGTCTCATAGCATAGCAGATGTCCGGACGAGTCCCTACCATGGCATACATGATGCTACCCACGGCAGACTGGTAGGGGATGTCTTTCATCTCCCTTTGTTCTTCTTCATTGCTTGTCGACATGGAGGCCTTCAGCTTTGTGTCGGTCGTGATTGGGGTGCTGACATGTTTGCAGTCTTCCATGTGGTAGCGCTTCAGTACCTCACCGATGTATTTGGTCTGGTTGAGTTCGATGGTGCCTGCTACTCGGTTGCGGTGGATGGCAATCCCGAGGTAGTACTCGAGAGGACCCATGTCCTTCATCTTGAACCTTTTGCTAAGGTTTGACTTGAGCTCATCCAACAGCTCGACCGAAGACGAGCAGATGATCAGATCATCCACGTACGGCGCAACCAGCATCAACCCTCTCCCATCATCGCGCACGTACAAGTTCGGGTCATTCTGGGAATGCGCGAAGGAGAGGCCGGTCATGAAACCGTCCATCTCTTTGTACCACATCCTTGGGGCCTGTTTCAGCCCGTAGAGCGCTTTCACCAACATGCACACCTTGCCCTTGGGAGCTTCGACTCCTTCTGACACCTCCATCAACACTTCCTTGTCAAGCTTCCCATAAAGGAAAGCTGTCCTGACGTCCATCTGGTGTATCTCCAGGTTCTTTGCGGCTGCAATGCCAAGGAGAGAGCGGATGGAGGCAAAGGTCACGACTTGCGCGAACTTCTCATCGTACTCAGAGCCCGGGCGTTGAGAGAACCCCTTAGCCACTACCCTTGCCTTGAACTTGTCGATGCTACCGTCTTATTTTTTCTTCAGTCGGAGGACCCACTTGGATCCCACCACGTGGGCCTTGTCGGGTCTATCCACCAGCACCCACGTGCCGTTCTCAGCAATGGACGCGAGCTCGCTGTCCACTGCCTCCTTCCACTTGGCTGCATCTGGGCCATTCATCGCCTCCGCCACTGTGGATGGCTCTCCCTGAGCCATGCACGACCAGCTAAGGCCAGTCCAATCGTCCTCATATCGCAAAGGTTCTCTCTTTGGTCGCAAATTGCGCCGGGGTAGTGGTGCGACATCTTGCTTTGGTGCTGGTGCTTCCACAGGTGGTGGTTTGTCGTTGTCGTCGTCATCGTCAGAAGAGTCCTCAGACTCTAAGTCAGACCCGGAAGCCTCGGATGCCTCGGTATCCGCGTCCATGTCAGATGCTACGTCATCCTCCACAGCTACTCTCCCATTCCCACCATCTGCTGGCAAAGCAAGCCAGTTGTCGGGTGCTTGGTCGCCAGACTCAAGCAACACCATCCACTCTCCCACTTTGGGAGCGAGATTTGGGTCCAGCAGCTCTCCCTTTTCAAGGGTGCATTCGTCAAACACAACGTCGCGGCTCCTCACGAGCTTGCCTGCCGCCTGGTCCCAAAGTCGATAGGCTTTGTGTGATGTGTCGTACCCAACCATGATGCACTTCATGGAACGTGCGTCCAGCTTGCCTCCACCTTCTCCGGACTGCATCTTCACCCATGTAGTTGACCCAAACACCTTCAGATGAGATGCGTTGAGTTTCTTTCCTGACCATGCTTTCTGCGGGGTCTTAAGCTGCTTGTCTTGCTCCTTTCCACGCTTCCGCAAGGCAGTCGCTGGTGTGAGGTTCAAGAGGTAGCAAGCCGTTGTTGCTGCTTCAGCCCAAAAGCGAGGTGGGAGCTTGGCGTCGAAGAGCATGTTTCACACCATGCTAAGTAGGGTCTGGTTCATCCTCTCGGCAACGCCGTTGCTTTGGAGGTTGTATGGGGTGGTTTGCTCGTGGCGGATGCCATGCTGCTTGAGCCAAGGCTTGCATGCCTCGTACTCACCCCCGTTGTCACTTCGGATCGTCTTCACCTTCTTGAACGTTTGCCGCTCCATCATGGCGACGCACTCGAGGAGCTTCTCCTTGACCTCTATCTTTGCTTTGAGGAAGTAGATCCACAACTTGCGGCTGTGGTCATCAATGAAGATCAGGAAGTACTTGCTTCTTCCGTTAGATGGTGTGCGGAAGGGTCCACACACGTCTATGTGTATCAGTTCCAAGACGTTCTCCGCTCGTTGAACTCCTCTCCCAAAGGGCTTCTTCTTTGCCTTCACTTGGAGGCATGGTTCACACAATGCACACCCTCCGCCATGCTTCATGGTGCACCCTTCCATTCCGCGGACTACCTCTTGCTCCTGCATCTTCTACAACGTGCTGTTGGCCACATGGCCAAATCGTCGTTGCCACATCTCAGCGTCAGTGTCCTTGGTTGATGTGGCGGCCGCAGAGGTTGCCGGTTGTGCATCCTTTGGCTCCGGTGTCACTGTCTTGGTGGCACATGCGAGTCCCTCATCCGACGCCTTAGTGACTTTGGTTTGAAGCATGTAGAGGGCATCAACTCTTGGAACTTGAAGCATGAGATCGTCTTTGGTGTACAAAATCTGGATGTCCTCGTTTTTTTAGGCCACCGGCTTGGTTGAATAGGCACCGTAGTCTCAAACGAGAGGTTGTGGGTTCAGACCCCGCGATGGCTGCAATTTTCTTTGTGGCCCACACTGGGACAGGAGGCTTCTAGGAAGCTTACTAGAGCTTGTCTTGAGGATGACACTGTCAATGCGCCGGATAGCAACGGTCTAGAAAACGGGTCCCGACATGGGAGGCCGCCAACCGCTCTTGGTATTGCAACCAAGATAACATATCACCTTCAAACGAGGGATCCACACTTTAGGTTTGTTTGGTTTGCAACCTCACGAAGTCCGCATGTTGGTCTTTAGAGTCTACCGTCGGTTGGACACTCTGTGAGGAGTCTCCAAGGCAAGAACAGTAAATGGATGCATGTAAGGTACAGGCTTTTATACTTGCAGAGCTTTGCTAAAGCTTCTGCTTGTAGTGGCTCCACTGGAGCCAACCTCAACCTACAGTCCTACCTGGCGCATCCTGAGACAGCCAAGTGTCATCCTCAAGCCAGGCTCTAGTAAGCTTCCTAGAAGCTTCCTGTCCCAGTTTTGGCCACAAAGAAAATTGTGACCGTCGCAAGGTTTGAACCCGCGACCTCTCGTTTGAGACTCCAGCCATGCCAAAAGGTGTAGTTGCTATGATGAGCCACAAGGGACATACCCATTATGGGCAGTGCATTCCTGGCCCATCTCAGGTTAGACCAAGGGGACTTACTCCACAGAGCAGTGCATGCCTTGTCTGTATGTGTAGCTAGCCAGTTAGGTAGTGGACAAGGTGCATACTATTTCAACAAATCTCTCCCTTGCACCTCTGTCCATCTGGCGCTTACTGGGCTCATCAATGCCTTTGGGCTCACCCTTCCTCAGTCGCACACCTCATGCCAAATCCATGAATGCCTGCATAGTGCAAGTCGCTCTCCAACGGCTTGGTCATGCAGTCAGCAAGCATGCTCTTTGTTCCGCAGTGTTGCAAGCATGCTCTTTGTGAGAAGTGGTGACGTATGTCGATGTGCTTCGTTCGCCGGGAGATGATCTCGTCTTTAGCCATTGAGATGGCACTCATGTTGTCCACGTGTACGACCGTGGCATCCTTCTATGGTACTCTCATTTCGCCAAGGAGGCTGCGCCGTCACTGAGTCTCTTTGCACAACTCAGACAGAGCAACATACTCTGCCTCAGCTGTGGACACGGAAACACAATCCTGCTTCCTGCTGGCCCATGAGATGGCAGCGCCATTCAAGATGCACACGTATCCAGAGGTGGATTTCCTGTCGTCGAGGTTTCCTCCCCAGTCAGCATCGGTGTAGCACTTCAGGCGAAGGGGTTCCGTTCCTTCTTGGCCTCCAAGGATGAGGCCCATGTGACGTGTCTTCTGTAGGTAGCGCAAGATGCGCTTGACTTCCTGCCAATGTTGTGGCCCAGGGTTGGCCACGAATCTGCTCACTTGTCCCACAACATAGCAGATGTCCGGACGAGTCCCTACCATGGCGTACATGATGCTACCCACGGCGGACTGGTAGGGGATGTCTTGCATCTCCCTTTGTTCTGCTTCGTTGCTTGGCGACATAGAGGCCTTCAAATTCATATCGATCATCATTGGGGTACTGACAGGTTTGCACTCTTCCATGTGGTAGCGCTTCAGTACCTCATCGATGTATTTAGTTTGGTTGAGTTCGATGGTGCCTTCTACTCAGTTGCGGTGGATGGCGATCCCTAGGTAGTGCTCAAGAGGACCCATGTCTTTCATCTTGAACCATTTACTGAGGTCAGACTTCAGCTCATCCAGCAGCTCGACCGAAGATGAGCAGATGATCAGATCATCCACGTACAGCGCAACCAGCATCAGCCCTCTCCCATCATCGCGCACGTACACGCTCGGATCACTTTGGCAATGCGCGAAGGAGAGACCGGTCATGAAACCGTCCATCCCTTTGTACCACATCCTTGGGGCATGTTTTAGCCCGTAGAGCGCTTTCACCAACTTGCACACCTTGCCCTTGGGAGCTTTGACTCCTTCGAGCACCTCCATCAGCACTTCCTTGTCAAGCTTCCCATAAAGAAAAGTTTTCCTGACGTCCATCTGGTGTATCTCCAGGTTCTTTGCGGCTGCAATGCCAAGGAGAGAGCGGATGGAGGCAAAGGTCACAATGGGTGCGAACGTCTCATCGTACTCGGAGCCCGGGCGTTGAGAGAACCCCTTAGCCACTACCCTTGCCTTGAACTTGTTGATGCTGCCGTCTTGCTTCTTCTTCACTCGGAGGACCCACTTGGATCCCACCACGTGGGCCTTGTCGGGTCTATCCACCAGCACCCACGTGCCTTGCTCAGCAATGGACGCAAGCTCGCTGTCCACTACCTCCTTCCACTTGGCCGCATCTGGGCCATTCATCGCCTCCGCCATTGTGGATGGCTCTCCCTCAGCCATGCACAACCAGCTAAGGCCAGTCCAATCGTCCTCATATCGCAAAGGTTCTCTCTTTGGTCGCAAACTGCGCCGGGGTAGTGGTGCGACTTCTTGCTTTGGTGCTGGTGCTTCCAGAGGTGGTGGTTTGTTGTCGTCGTCGTCGTCAGAAGAGTCGTCAGACTCCAAGTCAGACTCGGAAGCCCCGGACGCCTCGGTATCCGCGTCCATGTCAGATGCTGCGTCATCCTCCACAGCTGCTCTCCCATTCCCACCACCTGCTGGCAAAGCGAGCCAGTTGTCGAGTGCTTGGTCTCCGGACTCAAGCAACACTATCCACTCTCCCACTTTGGGAGCAAGGATTGGGTCCAGTAACTCTCCCTTTCCAAGGGTGTGTTCGTCAAACACGACGTCGCGGCTCCTCACAAGCTTGCCTGCTGCCTGGTCCCAAAGCCGATAGGCTTTGTGTGATGTGTCGTACCCAACCATCACGCACTTGCTGGAACGTGCGTCCAGCTTGCCTCCACCTTCTCCCAAGTGGATCTTCACCCATGCAGTTGACCCAAACACCTTCAGATGACATGTGCTAGGTTTCTTTCCCGACCATGCTTCCTGTGGGGTCTTCAGCTGCTTGTCCTGCTCCTTTCCACGCTTCCGCAAGGGTCGCTGGTGTGAGGTTCAAGAGGTAGCAAGCCGTTGTTGCTGCTTCAGCCCAAAAGCGAGGTGGGAGCTTGGCGTCGAAGAGCATGCTTCGCACCATGCCGAGCATGGTCTGGTTCATCCTCTCGGCAACGCCGTTGCTTTGGGGGTTGTATGGGGTGGTTTGCTCGTGGCGGATGCCATGATGCTTGAGCCAAGGCTTGCATGCCTTGTACTCACCCCCGTTGTCACTTCGGAGCGTCTTCACCTTCTTGGATGTTTGCCGCTCCACCATGGCGACGAACTCGAGGAGCTTCTCCTTGACCTCTCCCTTTGTTTTGAGGAAGTAGATCCATAAGTTGTGGCTGTGGTCGTCCATGAAGGTCAGGAAGTACTTGCTTCTTTCGTTAGACGGTTTGCAGAAGGGTCCACACACGTCACTGTGTATCAGTTCCAAGACGTGCTCCGCTCGTTGACCTCCTCTCCCAAACGGCTTCTTCTTTGCCTTCACTTGGAGGCATGGTTCACACAATGCACACCCTCCGCCATGCTTTATGCTGCACCCTTCCATTCCGCGGAATACCTCTTGCTCCTGCATCTTCTTCAGCGTGCTGTTGGCCACGTGGCCAAATCGCCGGTGCCACAGCTCAGCGTTAGTGTCCTTGGTTGATGTGGTGGCCACAGCGGTCGCCGGCGGTGCATCCTTTGGCTCCGGTGCCACTGTCTTGGTGGCACATGCGAGTCCCTCATCCGACGCTTTGGTGACTTTGGTTTGAAGCACGTAGAGGCCGTCGACTCTTGGAACTTGAAGCATGAGGTCGTCTTTGGTGTACAAAATCTAGATGTCCTCGTTTTTTAGGGCCACCGCTTCCTTGTTGGTGAACACCACTGTCATGTTGTTTTCGGTGATTTGTGACACGGACAGCAAGTTGGCTGCAAAAGAGGGCATGTACACCACCTTTTGAAGGTTGACCGCCTTTTCCACACCATTCACGTTGAACGTGATCACCTTGTCCCCTTCGCCCATGGCTTGGACGACGCCGCCGTTTGCACACTTGATGCGCATCACAGATTCGGCCATGGAGACAAATCCACACTTCTCTTTTGATGAGTGGTGGTTGGTGCCCGAGTCAAGGGCGAATGCCCCGGGCCTAAGGATCGCTGCGCCCTTCATGGGCAGCCCCCTAGCCATCATGTTGGTGAGCTCCTTCTTCTCCTTTCCACCTTTGTTCCCGCCTTCTTTCTTGCGACTACGGCAGTCCCTAGCCCTGTGTGAAGGACAATGACAGCTGTTGAGTGGCACATCAACCACATGAGCTACTTGCCTGTGCTCCGAGACCTTGCAATCAAAGTCTTATCTCAACCCTGCTCGTAGACCTTACAATCAAAGTCTTATCTCAACCCTGCTTCTGAATACGATCGTGTGTTCTCAATGCACGAGCTCATACACACAGCGAGGAGAAACCGCTTCAACGTGACGACACTGGAGCTCCTCGTGCGCTGTAATGTCTGCCTCCGGAAGTACTATGGGCACACAGGACGGAGAGCTACAACACAGCTTGCAAATGCAGCAGCAAAATCTGAGATTGAGGGAGAGGATAGCAAGGACAATGGGGAGATTGTGGATGAAGAGGCTGAGCTGTTGAGTGACCACGAGAGTGACGGTGACAGCGATGATGAGGAGGGAGAGGATGAGGTGGACGAAGTGGCAGCAGATGGAGGGGATGATGACGTTGTGGAGGTGCAGGCTAGTGTCAGGCACATGAGTGAGCTGCCTGGCTTGCCATACGCACGCACAGTCCGCGTCCGCGAAAAGGAGAAGGTGCAAAATGCAGCTGCTGGTGAGGGTGGTGATGAAGGGGAGGGTGGGGAGAATGAGGAAGGTGAAGTAGGAGATGAGGAGGAGGAACCTGAGGACGAGCCTGTTGGATCTGCCACAGGAGAAGCAACTGCTCCAGCTGTGACTACCGCCCCAGCATCAACTCTTGACAATGCAGCTAGTGCTGGTGGTGGAGCTGGTGGTGGTGGCAACCGGCCTAGCAAGCGTGGTGCAGGTGCAGCAGGAGGAGCATCAGCCAAGGGATCCAAGCGTGTAAAGTGTGTTAGGAAGCAGACCTAGGATTGGACTGCTTAGGATGGCATAGGCAATCATGTAATGTGTTGTCTCTGCTGCGATGTGTAGTCAATGATTCCTACTTTCATGATTCAGTCAACAATGTTTCTGCTCATCTTTTTCATTATGTGTTTTATGCAGTGAATGGTGTACAAATGTTTGAGAAAGTGCTGAAAATTGCAGTCTCTGTAGGAATCTGACTAAGTGTAGAAATCTTACTCAGTATTCATTGTGCAGAAATCTGACTAAGTGTTGAAAATTCACTATAGATGACATGTGTGCCATGTGGAATTGTATGCAAGTGTTGAAAATTGAATGTCAGAAAAATATCAGGTTAGGAAGTTTTTCTAGGCATTTGACTTTTTGTAGGTGAAAGGCCATGGAAACTACCCCCCCTTCCCGGAGGGGCACACCGCTGTACCTCCCCCTGGCTACATCGTTGTGTCGTTGTACCATCGATGTTCGTTGTAGCGTGGTAGCAAAGTCAACACTGGCCCCTTGAGATTGTCTAGCAGCTGCGTCGAAGAAGAGCATAGAATCTAGTCATCAATGTACAAGACAACCAACATAGTCCCTTTGTCACTTGCATGCACGTACATGCTAGGGTCATTGTCGCAGTGCATGAAGGACTCCTTGGCCATGAACGTGTCCATCTCCTGGTACCAAAGTCTTGGTGCTTGTTTTAGCCCATAGAGTGCCTTCACCAATCTGCACACCTTGCCCTCAGGAGCATCAACCCCCTCCGGAACCTCCATCAATACCTCCTTGTCAAGTTTTCTGCAACGGAAGGCTGTCTTGACATCTATCTGGTGGACCTCCATGTTCTCGGCAGCAGCAATGGCGAGCATTGACCGGATGGAGGCAAACTCCACAACTGGAGCAAAGGTCCCATCGTACTTTGCGCCAGGCCGTTGGGAGAACCCCTTTGCTACCACCCGTGCCTTGTACTTGTCTATCTTGCCATCCTGTTTCCTTTTTGCTTTCAGCACCCACTTGGACCCCGCAACGTGAGCCCCGACAGGTCTGTCCACCAGCACCCATGTCCCATTCTCTTCGATGGAGCTGAACTCACTGTGAATTGCTTCGTTGCACTGTGCTTTGTCAGGCCGAGTGAGTGCCTCTGCGACAGACGTTGGCTCCTCTTGAACCAAGAATGAATAGTTGAAGCCTGTCCATTCACCTCTATCTGTGTCGTAATGCTGCTGAGGTACTTTGAGGTGTGAAATGCTCCTTGAACTTGCAATTGGTGCTGTTGATGTGGAGGCTGGGGGTCTGGTTCGTCATTGATGATGGGAGAGGCATCCTCCTCATGTTCCGGAGGATCGGATACGTCCGAATCAGAGTCTGATTCCTTTGAGTCATCTTCATGAGCTCCTCTCCCTGTTGCAGTACCCATCCCATGCCATTGTGCTGGTGCTTCATCTCCCTCTTCAAGGAGAGTGAGCCACTCTGCCTCTTTTGGAGCATTCTCGAGTTCGAGATGCTCTCCCTTACTCACAGACGTTTCGTGGAAATCCACGTCTTTGCTGCGGATGACCTTCTTGGCTCCTTGGTCCCACAGTAGATAAGCTTTGTGGATGGTGTCATAGCCGATGAAAATGCACTTTCGTGCTCTTGCATCGAGCTTTCCTGGGCCCTCACTGGCCTGGACCTTGGCAAACCCGGTGCAACCGAACACCTTTAGATGGGAGGCGTCCGGCTTCCTGCCTGACCATGCTTCTTGAGGCGTCTTCAGTTGTTGTGTGTGCTTCTTCTTACCTCTCCTTCGTAGAGCTGCTGGAGGTGTGAGGTTCACAAGGTAGGTAGCCATACGTGCTGCTTCAGCCCAGAACCTAGGAGGCAGCTTGGCGTCAAAGAGCATGCACCTTGTCATGCGTAGGAGCGTCTAGTTCATCATCTCTGCTACGCCGTTGCTTTGAGGTGAGTAGGGCATAGTTTTCTGGTATTCAATGCCCTGTGTCTTGAGCCAATCCCTGTAGGCTGTGTACTCTCCCCCATTGTCCATCCTGAATGCCTTCACCTTCTTTCCACTCTGTCGCTCAACCATAACGACAAAAGCTTGGAGATTCTCCTTCACCTTGCTTTTCTTTTTGAGGAAGTATATCCATACCTTGCGACTGTTGTCGTCGATGCATGTGAGGAGATATGTGCTGCCTCCATTTGACGATATGCGAAAAGGACCACACACGTCTGAGTGCACGAGGTCAAGGGATGCAAGAGCACTCGTGCCATTGCGCTTCAAGGATTTCCTTTTCACCTTGCCTTGAAGGCATGGCTCACACATGATCCCGGCTCCCTTCGCCTCATCACCTAGCTCCATTCCACACACTAGCTCCTGCTTTGCCATGAGCTCCAATGTGCGGTCAGCCACGTACCCAAAGCGCTTGTGCCACAAGTTCTTGGAGGATGTTCACAGGGTAGAATGAATGACCCCGGTGGTTGCATTTGCTTGCGATTTTGTTGCTAAATCATCTGCTGCCACTGCTTCCGCTGATCCAACATGTCCTTCCTCATCTGAATCTACATCGCTGCTCTCCTCATCATCACTCTCGACTGAAGATTAAGCAGTTGAAGTTGTCGTTTTGGTGTGCAAGACGTAGAGTCCATCAACGCAAGGAACCTGTGCGATAACCTTCTTAGCAGAGTAGGATATGTTGATTTCCTTGGTAGGGACTATCACCGCTTCCTTCTCTGTAAAGACCACTGTCATGCCATGGTCAGTTATCTTAGATACGGAGAGAAGGTTGGCTGTGAAGGAGGGCAAGTAGAACACCCCCTCTAGCTTGAGGTCGGAATCTCCACCGTTGACACCCACTGTGACCAGCTTGTCACCAATCCCCTCAGCTGCCTCAACCTTGCCGTTGGCAAGTCTAAAGTTCTTGTTGCATGGAGCAAGAGAGATGAAGTCTATCTTCTTGTAAGTGGTGTGCTCGTTTGTGCCCAAGGCAAGGCCGTAAGCTCCTAGCCTGAGTATCGCCCTCCCTTTGTTGGAGGCACACTCAGCCATCAAGCTTGAGGGATCCTCCCCACCATTTACCCCTCGCCATTCATCCTCGTCTCCTCTTTCTCTCTTGGGTAAATGACACTCTTGAGCCTAGTGTCCAGCCTTGCCATAGTTATGGAAGTTTTCCTGGCGCTTTTCACCCCTTCCGGTGTTGCTATTGTTTCCCTTGTACCCAGAGGAGGAGGTATTGCGGAAGGTGCCGCAGCTCCGTGAGGCAAAGGCAGCCATATTTGCTTTGCTGTTGCTATGACACATGGCTTCATTCTACACATACTCTGAGACGGTGGTGTAGGAAACTAGATCTTTAGTCCACCCTCCAATCACCGTTATCATGGGACCCCAACTTTCCGGCAGCGTCATAAAAAAATCATGGCCTGCAGGTCCCACCCCATGCCGGTGGCTTGTTGCAAGAGCGTCTCAAACTTCTGCATAAAGGCAGAGACATCCTCCCCTTCACCAAGCCTCATGCTGATGAGGTTTTGTAGAATGAAGAGACGGTTGGCAAGTGAGGAGGACTGAAACACCTTGCCGAGTTTGGCGTATGCTGCGGCTGCCACTGTACAACCGCTGATATTTAAAAGGAACGAGGNATCATGGCCTGCATGTCGGATTTCAGGTCCCACCCCATGCCGGTGGCTTGTTGCAAGAGCGTCTCAAACTTCTGCATAAAGGCAGAGACATCCTCCCCTTCACCAAGCCTCATGCTGATGAGGTTTTGTAGAATGAAGAGACGGTTGGCAAGTGAGGAGGACTGAAACACCTTGCCGAGTTTGGCGTATGCTGCGGCTGCCACTGTACAACCGCTGATATTTAAAAGGAACGAGGGTTGTATGGAGGACACAAGAATGGCGAAAGCCTTCTTATTGAGCTCGACCCATGCCATAAGGTCAGCACCTTCCTCCTTTGGTACTGGTGTAGTTTCGTCAAAATATCCTAGCAGATCGTTGTCATCCATGATGATATCAAGCTGCCACTTCCAGAGCGCAAAGCCCTCTCCATCAAACTTGAGGATGGGCGAATGATTCCTTGGTTCCCCTGTCCCTGCCATCCCTACAACTACAACTTCTACAGCTGCTGCACCTGTGGTTGATGCCGATGAACCTGTGTTTGAGGCCGCTGTAGAATGTTTGTGAGAAGAGGCAACTGCTTCCCCTGTTCACACTCGCCGTTGCAAGCAGATGTAGTTGGATGTAGGGTGATGTAGGCTGATGTCAGCTCCCAAGGTAGAAAGGTGCAGATGTGTTGCATTCCCAACCTGCTGACGTTGCCCTGCAAATAGAGAATTTGGGTGAGAGCAAAGGCGCTCTCACTACTTGTGACATTATCGGTTGCGTGCGTGAAACTTCCCTAACCGGAGGAGTGGGCCCAAAACCCTTTGTTAGCTACTGAGCTAACCACTTTTGGTAGAGAAACCGCGAAACCGAAAAGCTCACAAAGGTTTTTGGGTCTTCTTCCTTCGTTGACATGTGTCATGCACCCCAAAATTTATCAAGTATACGCTTCACCTTCAAGAGTACTAACGCCTTAGCATTACATCTCAAGAAGAGCTCAAGTCGTCAATACGCAAGAGAGAATCAAGCAAGGGTTGATTGATCAGCATGCAAGACAAGTCCTTTTATAGCTGTCTGTCTAGTCCTAGAACTCAAAAGCACATTCCTCGGAAGTGGCCTAAACCAGTCATATCACCAATAGACTTGCACTGTGGGCTTGACACATAAGCATCCTAGTGTCAAGGTGACAGACCAACCATGTGGCATCCAAGAAGCTACGGACTTTCTTTCTTGGAAGCTTCCATAGCAAACAAGATGTGCATGGGGCCAGGATCGAACTCATGACCTCTCACTTGGCCAAATGAACAAAATGGCCAAGGTAACCACTCACCCACATGGTGTGCACATAGGTCATATCTCACAAGAGACAGAGCATAGTTGTGTTACACTACAATGGATCTAGGGGTCATACCTCCACAAGGGGCAGAGCATTCCTGATCCGTCCTATCAACACTGAAACAAGGGGCAAAAAAATTCAACACCTCCTTACTGGATTCCCTCGTTCCTTGTCCGTTCTCCTCCTATTTCTTCTGTCATTGTTTCTCCTTTTGCACGAGTTCTTACTCCTGCCAGTTAAGCACGCTTGCACAATCCCTTAACCCCTTTGTCCTCACCTGTTGCTCACACTGAACATTGTCAATTCGCCTTCATCTGCGGCTCAACCTGATCCTTCACACATCCCCACACCTCTGCACTTCATTTCACATGACGCATCCATACTTCACGACGCTATGGCCATGGCCATGGTAGATTTCCACTGCCTGCGCAAAGTTGTGCAGAGTGACCATGCAAGTGGCGCGTGGTCAAGGAGGTCGTGGTGGACATCTCTAAGTCTGCATACCAGCTCTCACAGTGGATCACGAGGTCTACATTGCCTACCAAAGGCCTATGTCTAACTACTACCCTCCTCAAAGAGCCCAGTCAGCCATTGCCTCCATCTCACGTCTCCTCCACCACTACATCAAACAAGGCGGGCAAGAAGAAGTCCAAAAAGAAGTACTAGTTGGACAAAAACAGTTGCTTTCTCAAAACTCCCCTTATGGGTTGTTTTCTTCTCATTGCGGCTGTTGTGGCTCGAGGAGGGTTTTGGTTTGAGTCCCAAACAGCCCGCCAGTTTATTCCTTGGCCTGCTCTCTTTTGGCTAGCCGATGTGGTTAGACCCGGGCTTAGTGCCCCTAGGACCCTTGGTGCTTTGTCTTATGACACCTTGATGCTCTTCACGTGCCGTCGGGTTCGACCCCGGCGGCATGACCCCCACAAGTGACTCGTCACTTGTGGGGTGGTGGGGGTGTGTAGTAGCCACTCACACCCGCCATACAAGTAGGTTTCAGTGGCTCATTGTTGATCCCCCCTTGGTTCTTACTTACTTGGGTTCCAACCCTTTGGTTCCACGTGCTCTTGCACCTAATCCCACCTGTCCACCTGAGAGAAGGAAAAACTCCTGTAGCCTTTTATCTTCACACTTGTCTGAGCCATGCCTTCAGGGAAAGGCCAGAAAGAAACTCTTCAAGTGCAATGGTACGCGTGCTCGCGGACCTCTTTACCTCATCCACTCTGATGTGTGTGGTCTCTTTTGACATACCATCCCATGAAGGTAGCAGATATTTCCTCACATGCATCGACGACAACATCCGCAAGGTTTGGATATAATGTCTCAAAAAGAAATGTGAGGTGAAGAAAAATCTGCAAGCCTTTACAGTTATGGTTGAGAGACAGCGTGGTAGGAAGGTGAAGGCATTCAGGATGGACAATGGGGGAGAGTACAAAGCCTGCAGGGAGTGGCTCAAGACAGAGGACATTGAATACCAGAAAACTAACCCCCTACTCACCTCAAATCAACAGCGTAGTAGAGAGGATGAAACAGACCCTTCGAGACAGGACAAGGTGCATGCTCTTTGATGCCAAGCTACCCTCTAGGTTCTGGGTTGAACCAGCACATAAGGCTACTTGTCTTGTGAACCTCATGCCTGCAGCAGCTCTACAAAGGAGAGGCAAGAAGAAGCTGGTACAAGAGTTGAAGACGCCTCAAGAAGCATGGTCAGGCAACAAGCCGGAGGCCTCCCACCTTAAGGTGTTTGGTTGCACCGGCTTTGCTAAGGTCCAGATTGGTGAGGGCCCTGGAAAGTTAGATGCAAGAGCATAAAAGTGTTTTTTCATTGGCTACGACACTGCCCACAGAGCTTATAGACTGTGGGACCAATGAGCCAAGAAGGTCATCCGTAGCACAGACATGGATTTTTAGGAAATGTCTGTGAGTAAGTGAGAGCTTCTCGAGAAACCCCCAAAAAAATGGGAGAATGGCTCACTCTCCTTGAGGAGGGAGACAAAATACTAGCACCATGGCATGGTCTGGGTACTACAACAGGGAGAGGAGCTGATGAGGATTACTCAGAGGAATCAGACTTCGAGTCTGATATATCTGATCCTACCGGCCATGAGGAGAATGCCTCTCCCATAAAAAATGATGCAGCAGATCTTCAGCCTCAACATCAGTAGCAACAGCCAGTAGGTACAGGAGAAATTCACGTCTCAAAGTACCTTGGAAACATTACGACACCGATAGGGTTGAATGGAAAGGCTTCAAATCCTTGTTCCTGGTTCAAGACGAGCCAACGTCTGTTGCAGAGGCACTCAATTGGCTTGACAAACCTGGGTGGGATGAAGCAATTTGCGGTGAACTCAACTCCATCTAGACCTGTCGGGGTTCACGTTGTGAGGTCTTTGTGGGTGTCGAGAGTGAAAAAGAGACAAGATGGCAAGATAGACAAGTACAAGGCTGGGGCGGTAGCGAATGGGTTCTCTCAACAGGCTCACGCAGAGTGTAATCAGACCTTTACTCTGGTTGTGATGTTTGGCTCCATCCAGTCAGTGCTCGCCATTGCTACTGCCAAGAACATGGAAGTCCATCAGATGGATGTCAAGATAGAATTTTTTTACAGCAGAATTGACAAGGAGGTCATGATGGAGGTTCTAGAGGGGGTTGATACTCCCAAGGGCAAGGTGTGCAGATTGGTGAAAGATCTCTATGTGCTAAAACTAGCGTCAAGACATTGGTACCAAGAGATGGATGCATTTGTGGTAAAGGAGTGCTTCATACACTGCGACAACAACCCTAGCATGTACATGCATGAGAGAGACAAAGGAACCATGTTGGTCACCTTGTACGTCGATGACCTGATTCTATGCTCTTCTTCAACAAGGCTGCTAGATGATCTCAAGGGGCAGCTCAGTAGCAGATTTGAGATGAAGGACATGGGTCCTCTTGAATTGTACTTTGGAATTTCCATCAAGCATGACAGAGAAGTAGGTACCATCAGCCTGAATGAGAGAAAATACATTGACTCCATCCTCAAATGTTACGACATGGCAGGTTGCAAGCGTGCAAGCACACCCATGAGCTCAGAGTGCAACCTCTCCACCTCTATGTCCCCATCCAATAAAGAGAAGAACACTGACATGTTGGGCATTCCATATCAGTCTGCAGTGGGCAATTTGATGTATGCCATGGTCGCCACCCGACAAGATATAGCCCATGCTATTGGGCAGATGAGCCGGTTTGTGACAAACCCTGGTCCACTACACTTGCATTCTGTGAAGTGCATCATGTGCTACCTTAAAGCGACGTGGCATGTGGGGTGCCAATTCGGAGGGCTCGCTGGATCCGGGTCACTCCATGTCAGGTGCCATACCGACGCTAATTTGGGAGGCAAGACAGACGACAGAAAACCCACCTCCAACTTCGTGTGTATGCTGAAAGGAGGTGCTGTCAGTTCGGCGAGCCGCAAGCAGGAATGTGTCTCTTTTTCAACTGTAGAAACTCAGTAATTGCCTTGGATGAGGTGTGTAATGAGATGCAGTGACTCTGTAACTTGCTATCTTAGATGAAGATAACACATGCAATGACAATGGTCATCAAGACTGAAATTATGAGTGTAGCTGACATATCCAATAACCCAGTCCTGTCCAGGTGCACAAAGCACATTGAAATCTGCTACCACTATGCTCGGGACTTGGTCTACAAGTAGAGATTGGAGTTCGAGTACGTTGGTAAGAAGCTGAAGTGGGCTGACATGCTAATGAAGCCATTGGGCATGGATCTCCGCTACGCAAGCAGGGAAGGTATCGGCATGGTCAATGCAGGTGATAAAGAATGACAATGGCAACTAACGCAAGGTGCAAAGAAAAGATTCATTAAATATTTTTGCCCCTTGTTCAAATTTTGGGATTGGATCAGGAATGTTCTGCCTCTTGTGGAGGTATGACCCCTAGATCCGTTGTTGGGTGACTCAAACATGCTCTGTTTCCGGTAAGATGTAATCTGTGAGTACACCATGTGGGTGAATGGCTAACTTGGCCATTTTGTTGATTTAGCCAAGTGAGAGGCCATGAGTTCAATCCTTGCCCCATGCACATCTTGGCTGTTATGGAAGCTTCCAAGAAAGAAAGTCCGAAGCTACATGGTTGGTCTGACACCTTGGCACTAGGTTGTTTATGTGTCAAGCCCACAGCACAAGTCTATTGGTGATTTGGCTGGGTCCGGCCACTCTTCAGGAATATGATTTTGAGTTCTAGGACAGGACAAACACCTATAAAAAGACTTGTCTTTCATGCTGATCTATTAACCCTTGCATGATTCTCTCTTGAGCATTGATGACTTGAGCTCTTCTTGTGATGTAATGCTAAGGCATTAGTACTCTTGAAGGTGAAGTGTATGCCTGATTGAGTTTGGGGTGCATGAAACATGCCTGCATAGGAAGAAGGTGTAAAAACCTTCATGAGAATTTTTGGTTTCGTGGCTTCTCTACAAGAGGTGGTTAGCTCACTAGCTAACATTTTTCTTCAAACCCCTTGTCCTGGCCACAGGGCTTGCCTTTCTCCCCATGGAGGACTCGCTTTAGCGTGTGGGCTAAGGGGGAATGCTCGTGGTAGTATTATTTTTTCAATGATTTTGGCACCATGCTGCGTCAATGCATCACCGTCACTGGCGAGGCGGCCCAGAGTGCACTCACTGTGTAGTTCAAAAGGATCTTGATGTGTGCTGAAAAATATTTGGATTGGTACTGGACATGCAGGCTCAAACTGCTTCGCGAGCTTGGCGATGCTGCACTGGGCCAGCTGTTGGCTGTTCTCACCGAGGTCAACATGTTAATTCCCAAGCTGTCCAATTTCCTTCATGACATCAAAGCTGATGAACTACAGCAACTCGCAACACATCAAGTGCCTTAGAAGTCCCCTCCTAGTGTTGGTGTCCTCGGGAACTTCACCACTGAACGATTTGCCATCTGGTGTACCAGTCTTTAGAACAAACAGCTTCACCATTCCGCCGTGGCAGGAGTTGCTGCCATCACCATTGTCTCTTCTCCCTCTTCCTCTCCCGCTGCCACCTCCTCCTTTACATCCTCTGCATTCTTGCCTTCTACAGCAAGAGTCCTCATCTCTCAGGGCCGTGGATGTGGACGGATTCATGGCCGGAGCAAGGAAAAATCCGCTGACTTTGCCTCGTCTCGTGTTCCTGGCAAGGTGGTGTGCTGGACCTACAACTCTTCCGAGCATTCTGCTAATAAGTGCCCTGCACCCTCTGACAACATGGGCCTTGCACGCACCATGCATGCTCATTGGGTACGTTCCAGTGGCTCCTCCGCCTCTTTTGCACCCAGCTCCAGCTCCAGCTCTAGTACATGGACACGGTCAACCAGTTCCTCCTCTGCTCAGGCCTATTCCACTGCTGGAATTCTCTCTGCTCCCCCATCGGTCCAGTGCCCCTGGGGTTGGCCACCACCCTATGGAGCGCCTGTCTATGCCAGACCACCTTCTCCGGCCTACCTCACTCCTCCATGGTCTCCTCCACCCTCCGGGTCCTCTGCTCCATCACCTACGCCTTCAGTTGACGGCTAGTGCTAGTGGGAACAGTCTCTTCTGCAGAATCTCCGCCTTTGCAATCAGGGAGGTGAGAGTGTAGCTGCGTTGGCCACAGGTATTGCCTGTCAGGCGGACATTGTCCTTCTTGGGACCCCACCGGTCATCTCCTCGGGTTGCCGTCTTATTCTGATCCATGGGTCAAGCAGTGGCAGTGTGTCATTCTCCCTCGTCATCTCGTAGTCTGTGCCTCGTTGCCTCTTTCTGTTGGAACTGTTGCTACGTCTGGTTTTCTTCCCCATATTCGTGTCTCCGGTGACTTCTAGGTCCTCGACTCAAGCACCACCCACCACATGACGTCCGTCTGTTCCTCTTTCATCTCGTTGGGTCCCGCTTGTTTTTTTGCTTTTGGTGCACTAGGTCTGGCCAGTTTATTCCCATTCAGGTCGTTAACTTCGTTCAATTTTTTTGCCCCAGTGGTGTGTTGTTCTTGCCTGAAGTTCTGTACGTGCCTTCCTTGGAGCTTAGCTTGTTTTCAGTAACCTCCCTAGATGATCAGGGCATGGATTTCTGAGCTTGTAAGGGTGTTGGAATGGTCCGACTCCACCCCTCACGTCATGCTGTCTTGCGAGGTGTCAAGTGTGACAAGCCTTATCACGTTCCTCTGCTTGCCTCCTCCGCCTCCTTTGCTGAATCCTCTCTCTCACATGTCGCTCCCTCTCTTTCTCCTTCTCATGTTCAGCTCTTGCATCATCGTCTTGGCCATGTGCAGACTGATGCCATCACTTGTATGCTCCAAATTCAAACTGCTATTGCTTTGTCCCCGTCCACCTTTCCGTCAACGTTCCCCTCTTATTGTCTTGATTGTGTCCAAGGAAAAATGCACCGCTCTCCTTTTGCATCCACAGACTCCAAGTCTTCTCACCTCCTTTATCTTGTTCATGCCGATGTCATGGGTCACCTTCCCCATGAGATCTTGGGGTGTTGGGCGGTATTTCTTTTTTATTTCTGATGATTAATCTTGGTTTTTCTGGATCTTTTCTCTTCATCAGAAGAGCGATGTTTGCGCAGTCGTCGAGTCCTTGCTGGTTCAAGCTAAACAGTTGTATCCTCTTTCAGTGCGCATCTTTCACAGTGACCAGGGCACTGAGTTCCTTGGTCCCACCACCTGTTTCCTTGAGTCCAAATGGGTGTGTTTGGAGACCTCAGCTCCCTACACACCCCCTCAAAATGGAGTCTTTGAACACCAGAATTGGACCCTTTCAGATGGCATCCGCACCCTTTTGTCCGAGTTCGATCTCCCTCCTCTCTTTGCCTTTGAGGCTATGAGCTACGTAACGTGGGTCTGGAACCATGTTCCCCACTGTCCTCTCCCTTGTACCGTCACCCCTTTTGAGCACTCGTACGGCACACATGCCAATCTCCGTCTCGCTCAAGTCTTGGGTAGCATCGCGTCTGTCTGGCTTTTTGAGGACCTTCGTGATGGGAAGCTCTCTGCGCGTGGGTGCCTTTGTCAAAATTTTAGTGTCTCTACCCAGTCAAAAGACTTGGCACTTGTGGGATTTAGAGCACCAGCGTGTCGTTGATTCACGTGGTGCCCTGTTCTTTGAGTCTTTCTTTATCCATGACCTGAGTCATCCCTTGTTTGCCGCCTCCCTGTTACCGCTCTCTCGGTTGTGGGGGGAGGTTGGTCCTGCGGTTCCTGCTATTCTTGCACTCCGTGCTGCTGTCTTTTCCCAGTAGCCTTCACCCTCATCGTGTCTCCAAGCGTCCAACACAATGCCTACAAAGTCCCTTGGATCCCTCCCCTCCTTTTCCCCTTGCGAGTTCGGAGCTCCTGCTTCCCCTGCCTTCTCCTTACCTACTGTCCCGTCTGAGTCCATGTCTCCTGTGCACTCCTTTGTGGCCCCTTCCATTCCACTCACTTTGGTCGTACCCAATCCGCCTGCTCCTGACCTGCCTCCACCCAGTGATCCCCCCATTCCTGAATCCATCTCACCCTTTGTCCGTGGAAGACGCGTCAGAGCTCTTCCTACCTGCTCCTCCAGTGCCTACACGTCTACCACCCGTTCATCACAATCCCAACCTGTGCAGTCGCGGGTGTTGCCGACCGGCATGGATGCCTTGGGCCTAAGGGTGCACACCGGATCTGATCCGCGGATCTGGAGTCAGATCCGGAACCGCGGAGCGGATTGCCACCGGCGATCCAGAACCACGGATCCCGACCTGGATCCGCGGATCCTACAACTCTTGGATCCTTAGATTCGTGCATCCGCGGATCCTCTCAAGTCCACTAATGTGGAACATCCCGAACTCATTTTTGCACATAGCCTAAACGGCAAGATGGACAAGCATGTTTTTGAAACTGAAGAACATTGGCATTTTTCCTTTAGTCATGGTTTTCCATAGTTGTGCATGCAATCATGTTACTGAGCTGTAGTTGGCTTCTGACCACGGCACTCTACACTTGTGCGTTACATTCCAGTGCCAGTTAGTGCCATACAATTGGATCACCTAAGTGCTTCAGTTACTGCCATACAATTGAATCACCTAAGTGCTTCAGTTACTGCCATACAATTGGTTCACTGGTTGTTAAACTGAAATCCATTAACACTGATTTTGAAGCTGAGATCCTTGTTTCCGAGACCATACTATGGAATGGAAAGCAATGCAAAGAACACATCAAGTGGAAAAAACTCAGACATGGAATTGAATGGAAAATTGTAATTGGATGACATGCCATCACATATCTACCACATCATCCTCTCCCCCATGCTCATTCCCAAGCCCCATCTCCCCCATGTCTTCGTCCTTGTCATCACGCACAAACAGCCTAAGTCCTTCCAGCTCTTTGTTGGATATGGGGTGCCAAAAATTGAACAAATTGTGTTGCTCGAAAAAAATCATCAGGTCACAACAATGAATAGAGGATGTTTTGCTGGTTCTGTAGCACTTTACGCAACTCGATTCGGAGTCCGTTTGAGGGAGATATGGATTTTCAAGGTTTGGTAGTAATGGGTCAGGTTCAAGTGACGGCTCCTGCACTACCAGCACCAATGACGGCCACAATTATTGGCCAGGGAGGTTTGGAGCGGCATTAAAGGTAGAAAAGTGGCAGGAGGACCTTCAGGGAGCTTCAAGGAAGGTCCCCACCAAGATTATTGGTCGTGCACATGGCAGGGATGGTAATTCTCTTGTGTGAGAGTATGACTGCCGTTCATCCTGCTAGGCTAGGAGTGTGTTAGGAGGTGAACTTTGACAGAGTGGTTCTTCCAGCTCCATGCGCCAAATGAGGCGTAATTAGGCTTGTGAGAAAGCTGTGCTAATTTAATTTCTCATCCACAAGTCAAGCCAGCCATTCACGATCTCTACACAACTTTACACGCTTCCGTATTTTTGTCTCTGCAGCCTACAACTTGTCTCTCACATATAGTTGGTCCTGCCTAGCGGCTCTTGGTGAGCTTGATCACCTCCCTGAGGGCTGCCTTTGATTGCATCAGTGGTATCAGAGCTATAAAAAGGCTTTGCCTTATCCATGAGGCATTCCTTGCACCCTGTTGTGTGAGAGAGTCGTTTGGGGGCTGAAGATTGCACTACCATGGCGACATCCGCTTCTGTGGTGGCCGGCGTCAACATCGCCAAGTTTGAAGGCAAGGACTTCTTCAACTGGAGAAACAACATGAAGATGGTGCTGAAGGAGAAGGGACTCTGGATCCATGTGAGTGAGGAGGAACCAGCTCAGTCCTCTCTCTCACCTGGTGAGGCCCGTATCCACCGCGAGAAGCGTGACCCCGCCCTCGCCACCATCTACCTCTACCTCGCCGAACGGCAGCAACTCCTCGTCCGTGGCATCCTCACGCCTAAGGAGGTTTGGAAGAATCTTGAGTCCACTTATGCATCCAAGTCGATCCTCATGAACATGCAGCTGCGTCGTCGCTTTCACACTGTGAAGATGGATGAGTCCGGATCCATGATTGATTACATCAACATGGTGAAGTCTCTTGCCGACCAGCTTTCTGCAATTTAGGACCCTGTCAAGGAATGTAAGTTCATGCTAACCATCCTCTCTGGCCTTCCTAGCAGCTACATTCTTCTCATTGTTGCCCTGAACCAGTGTGGCGACAAGCTCTCCCTCAACGATGTGGAGGAGAGCCTTCTGTTTGAGGAGGAGAGACGCAAGGGAGAGGACAGCGGAAGTGGACTGGACGTTGCTCTCAGCACCAACTCTGATCATGGGGGCAGTGCTGCATCAACCAGGAGCAACTTCAGAGAAGGGAAGAAGAAGGGGAACTGCCACTACTGCAAGAAGCCGGGCCATTGGGCGCGCGAATGCCGGAAGAAGAAGGCGGACCTTGCGGCTGGAGTGGGAGCCGGAAAGCAGTATGACGCTTCCACAAACACAACGGATTGGGAGAGTGGATTCGTGACAACCATCCGGGTCCTGCACGTCTCCGACAACACCGTCTTGTTCTGCATCATTGACTCGGGAGCCACGCGGCACATGATATATCACCGGGAGTGGTTCGTTGTCTACACCATCATTGAGCCTCGTCGGGTGTTCATGGGGGAAAACCAGGTGCAAATGGCGGTTGGGGAGGGTGAGATTGTGTTTTGTGCTTCCGTTGAGGGCAAGCACGTGGAACGTCGTGTGAAGGGGATGCTCTATGTTCCGGGGCTGGCAGCTAACCTCCTCTCTGTCTCATCTCTCATCTCCTAAGGCATACAGGTTCGCTTAGAGAATGGTGGCTGCACCATCTCTGCACGTGCAGGCCATGTGCTTGCAAAAGCGGACAAGAAGGTCGGACTCTACCATCTTTATGTGTCATCGGAGAAGGATTCCAACACAGCGTTGGTGGCGAGAGAGGGAAAAAACAACATCGGCCTGTGGCACCGCCGGCTTGGTCACCTCAGCTTTGGCGCCATCATCTCCATGCAACAGGTGGTCCGCGGCCTGGAGCTTAAAGGGGTGAAACAGCCAGGTGCATCAGCTTGTGAGAGTTGCATTGAAGGGAAGCATGCCCGCCCTCCATTCTCCGGGGAAGGGAAGGGGGCAACTGAGCTTCTCTCACTTGTTCACTCTGATTTGTGTGGTCACATGCCATCTCAGTCCTTGTCCGGCAAGTTGTACTTTGTCACATTCATTGATGACAAGTGGAGGAAGACGTGGGTGTCCTTCCTGGCTGGAAAGGATGAGTGCTTTGATGCTATCAAGGTGTGGATTGCTGCTGCACAGAATGAGAGTGGCAGGCGGTTGAAGGTGCTTCGCACAGTCAGTGGAGGAGAGTACCTCTCCAATGACTTCCGTAACTTCCTCAAACGTTGCGGGATCAGGCACGAGGTCACCCCACCTCGAACACCGCAGCTGAATGTCATGGCTGAACGCGCGGACCGCATGCTCATGGAGCGTGTTTAGAGCATGCTCCAAGACACGGAGCTCCCACCAACCTTTTGGGCGGAAGCGGTCAACACTGCCGTGTACCTGAAAAACCAGAGTCCCACGCGCGCCGTGCCACTGATGACACCAGAGGAGGCATGGATGGGACGCAAGCCAACAGTGACGCACCAGAAAGTCTTCGGGTGTGGCGCATTTTTGCACGTGCCTACCGGCAACTGTCTCAAGCTAGATGCAAAGTCGGTGAAGGCAGCCTTCCTTGGCTACGACACCATGGGATACCGCCTCTACAACCTCACTGCTTGCAAGATCATCCGCAGCCGTGACGTGGTCTTTCAAGAGGCCGTGAAGGGCTGGACTTGGAGCCCCATGTCTGTAGGTCCACTTGCTCCTGCACTTGTACCAGAAGAGGGAGAAGAGCCGGTAGCTGAAGAGGACGGTGCGGAAGATGGTGGTGATAGCGGCAATGACAAGGAGGTGGAGGGAGCTGCAAAAGGAGAAAGCAACCAAATCTGATCAGGAGGAGCAGCAAAGCAATGCACGGCAGCTGCCACGGAGGTCTAGACGCCACAACCATGGTGCAGATGGTCCTATGGAGCCGTTGAGGAGATCCAAACGCCTCGCAAGCAAACAGAGGCCGCAAGAGGAGCTGGTGAACCTGTGCACCGTTCCACCACCAACAGAGTCGTCTGACCTCAAGCTTCTCTTCCTCACAGTCACCGATGACCCAGCCACATTTGCTCAAGCCATGCGTAGTGCCGAGGTGGCAGATTGGCGTGCCACAGCAGATGAGGAGTATGGTGCGCTCATGAAGAACGGCACCTGGACCCTGGAGAAGCTCCACGTGGCAGCCAGGTGATTGGGTGTTAGAGGATCTTGAGGCGCAAGCATGGTGTGAATGGTAAGGTGCTCAGGTACAAAGCACAGTTGGTTGCAAAGCGATATGGGCAGACTGAGGGTGTGGATTACAATGAGATATTTGCACCTGTCGAAGTTCCCATCCATCTGAGCGATCCTTGCTCTTACTGCTGCTATGGGCTGGGAGGTGCACCAAATGGATGTGACGTGTGCATTTCTGAATGGTGACCTCGAGGAGGAGGTGTACATGGAGCAGTCGGAGGGGTATGTGGTGGAGGGAAAGGAGGATTTGGTGTGCAAGCTTGTGAAGGCTCTTTACGGCCTGAAACAAGCACCGCGAGTATGGTACCACAAGATAGATGAACAGCTGGCTGGGCTTGGTTTTGTGCGCAGTGAAGCTGACCATGCAGTTTATGGGCACGTGCAAGAGGCAAGCCAGGTCATCATCTTGCTCTATGTTGATGATCTGCTCATTGCATCTGACTCCAAGTCTCTTTTGGACGATGTGAAGCAGTCTCTTGCTGCCAGCTTCGACATGAAAGACATGGGAGAGCTTAGCTACTACCTTCGCCTTCAGGTCAAGCTCGATCAGCAGCAACTGACTTTGGAGTTGTCAAAGAGCACGTACGTGGGCGACATCGTCAAGCGCTTCAACATGGCAGGAGCGTGGAAGGCCGCAACACCACTGGAAGTGGGAGCATAGCTGAGCATGATGCAGACTCCCCGCGGCATGCAAGAGAGCATCCATATTGAAGCAGTGCCGTACCAAGCTGTAGTTGGGAGTCTCATGTACGGAGCAGTCGGCACGCGCCTCGACATCAGCCAAGCAGTGGGAGTGCTCAGCAAGTTTTGCGCGAATCCGGGCGTGCCGCATTGGGAGGCGGTCAAGTGCGTGTTGCGCTACCTCGACAGCATCAGCAGCCTTTGCCTCAACTTCAACGGCAACAACAGCCCCATCCTCATCGGCTACATCGGTGCATATTGGGGGGGTGACCTGGACACAAGAAGGTCGACCAGTGGCTTCGTGTTTGTACTCGGGGGAGGTGAAATCAGTTGGAGAAGCAAGAAGCAAGAGTGTGATGCCCTCTCCTCCACCGAAGCTGAGTACATCGCCTTGAGTGAAGCAAGAAAGGAAGTCCTGTGGCTGCATGAGCTGCTGGAAAGCCTTGGACAACAGCAGACCACAATGACTATAATCTACTGTGACAACATGAGCGCCATTGCTCAGACCAAGAACGTAGAGCTTCATGCCCGCACCAAGCACATCGACCTGCGATATCACTTCATCCACGAACTCGTGGCAAAGCAGGTGGTGCAGATCAAGTTCTGCCCTTCAAGCATGATGCTGGCAGAATTCCTGACCAAACCGGTGGCAGCGCACTGCTTTCAGCAGCTGAAGGGACAGTGTGGACTTGTGTGATTTTTGTTCATGCAAAGTGGGAGAATGTTGGATATGGGGTGCCAAAAAGTGACCAAAGTGGGTTTATTGATAGAAATCATCAGGTCATAACAGTGAATAAAGGATGTTTTGCTGGTTCTGTAGCACTTTACGCAACTCGATTTGGAGTCCGTTTGAGGGAGATATGGATTTTCAAGGTTTGGTGGCAATGGGCCCGGTTCAAGTGACGGCTCCTGCACTACCAGCACCAATGACGGCCACAACTGTTGGCCAAGGAGGTTTGGAGCGGCCTTCAAGGTAGAAAGGCTGCAGGAGGACCTTCAGGGAGCTTCAAGGAAGGTCCCCACCAAGATTATTGGTTGTGCACATGACAGGGATAGTAATTCTCTTGTGTGAGAGTGTAACTGCCGCTCATCCCACTAGAATATTGGAAATTGGCTGTGCAGCTTTCGGTAATGCTTCAGGATGTTCGTCTCGGGATACTTCTTCTCTAATTTGCTTAACCTGTCCACTTCCTCCTCCAGGCTGCTAACTTTTACTTCTGCTACTGGTGGTGGAACCGGTGTCTTGAACATTTCAGCCATGGGGTCCGCCAGTGCTGCCTCCAATAGAGCACCGTCCTCTGCTCTCTGCTGCTCTGCTCTCGGGCGCAACTGCCGTGCAGATGTAGAGGTTGAACTCTGTCCGGCAGAGCTCTGGCTGTTGTTCACTCCTGCCTCCTGGTGCTGCTGATATGACGATGCTCCAGCTTCTGCTGCAGCTGCTGCTTCTGTGCTCTCTTGCTCTACACGCTCATGATATGGCCACATGAGCTGCAGCAAATTCACCTGCAAAGCTGCTGTTGACCTGATGCCCATGAGACTGTGGGTTCTGCCATAGTACTTCAGCCTGAAGCGAGGATTTGCGACTGTTGCCAACACATGCTTTTCATTCAGCAGTTTTGTGTATTTCTCAAGCTTTGCCAGAGCGTTCTCAAACCCCGGCAGCAACTGTGTTAGCAGCTTCTCCTTGGCTTCGAGCTTTCTCGCCACTCCTCTCCTTCTGCTTTTTGCCACTGCTGCTTCTTCTTTGACCTGCCAGCCTGACAGCTTGTCAAACATGGACTCAAAGAAAGGAATCACAAGGTTGAGAGTAGGGTACTTGCTTTCACTGACATCGTCAATGTAAGGCTTGAAGGGCTTCAGAATGAGGGTCATCAGGGCAGTCAGAGTTCACCCATCAGAAGTCAGTTTAAGGGCTTCACCACCCCGACCATAGCCATCAAGCCAGCTTGGGAGAACAGGTTTAAGATGCAGTACATGTTGTATCATGTCCAGGGTCGAGTTCCATCTCGTCTCAGTGTCCGGATGCAGTGACTGGAAAGTGAGTCCTTCAGCAGCGGAGCGGTTGACCAGTGACTGCTCATGTGGTGTGGACCGTGTGACAAACACTGCGATACTCCATGCAGATGCAATGACTTCGGCAACATCATCAAAGTTCATGAGATCATTTACGGCGAGATTCATGATGTGGCATAGGCATCTGATATGCCCGGCCTTCTCAAAGGAACAGTCTGTAGCTGGGAGGATGAAGTTGTCTATCATTGCATCATTCATGCTCTCGTTATCCACAGTCAGGTAGAATATGCAGTCCCACAAGCCCCAAGACTTCAAAGCCGCAGGGAACACCTCAAACATCCTCAGATCAGTAGGATTTTCAGGCACAGCTGGGAAAGACAGAGCAATTGCCTTGATGTTCCGGTCCTCCATCCAGTGTGTTGTGACACCTACGTACTTCACCCTGTTATCCCCCTTCCAGCCATCTGTGGTGAAAGACACAGGCAATCTTACCTCAGAGAGCTGCCTCCGGACCCTTGTGCGAAAGGCAGCTGCAGCAAGGACAATCTGCCACGAGATGGTCATCCGCCCGGGTATCACCGCCGCTGGATTTGCGTGCGCAAAGGCTTGCTGTAGCCAGTACGAATCCATGCTTAGGAAGCCGATGTTCTTGTTGATAACATGTTTCCAGACACACGTCTGGAACTACTTCTTGTTGAAGAGAACCCCAACAGCCGCTACACCACGTGTGATGATGGTGTTCTCCGTGTTCACACCCACTGCGCCCCCTGCTTTTGCTTGTACGGCTACTGCCTGGGACGTCGCCACCTTGAGCGCTTGGGTAGCGGCCTCCTCTTTCAGCCGCTTGTAGATTATGGGATACTTGTTACGCATATGTTTCCACATGTTGCTGGTACAGCCCTGCTTGCGAGAGTAGTTCTTGGGACAGTGGTTGCACTGGGTCTGTGGGTCGTCCTTCGTGCCGGTCTTTTTGAACTCCTGCCAGACCACTGACGGTGTGCCTGTCTCATCGAGCTCCTTGCGCTTCTCTCTTTGCGTCTCATTGCCACTATCCTCCTCATCGTCAGACTGCAATGGGCGACAGTTCCCAGACTCGGCAACAGCGCCATCATCGGCCATGGTGTTGAGACCGTGGAGTAATGGGGGCTAGCACAGAGGAGGTGGGGAGGAGCTCCACTCGTAACTGTGTAAGTTACGAGCTCCTCAACTGACGCTCACAATGGTGAGCGTGCCAAGACCCCTGACGGCCATGAGGTCCGCCGGCATTGTGAAATGAAAATCGAAACATTGGTCTAAAAGGCAAATACTTATTACTGCACTTAACATGATTGCAACAACGGTTCAGCATGCTATCCGGATGGAAAATGTTTATTCCGGTCATAGAAAAGAAAACAATTCGAACAATATCCCACGTAACCGCATGTCGCACAGAAGCAATAAGGGGCATGACGCCCTCGGAAGCTGCCTGCCACGGCTGACGATCTCGGGAGCTGGCTGCCATGGCTGACGCCCTCGAAAGCTGGCTGCCACGGCAGCCACCGGCTACATGGGCCTAGTACACGGCAGAATACATGGGCGTAGTACATCTTTTGAAAAGTGGCAGCCAGTGTGGACTTCGCATCCACGCAAAACACCACACGTCACTAGGTACCGAGTCACTTTCGGCGCCGGTCCTACATTATGGACGTGGAGGCAGATACCTTTCCTCCACGTCATGCACCAAAGGTGCGATTCGCCTAGGTTCAATGGCACGAACATCCGAACTTCGGTCCTCTGCTTGGCTCAAACGAGACCTGTCGCTCCCCCCCCCCCCCTTGCCGGAGAAGGATTCGTGGTTCCTCAGATCGGATCCAAAGGAAAGAACCAGATCCGCGGATAGATCCGAGATCCGAGAATCAGTAGTTGGATCCGCGGATCCGTGGATTTGGTGTGCACCCTTACTTGGGCCTGGACATAAGGGTTTTCCACCCTAGCTCTGCCCTTGGGTATGCACTGTTCATGACAGAGCATGAGAAGGCACTTGACGCTGCCATCCATGGCAGTGTCATAGAGTGTCACGCAACTGCAGATGTGTCACCCTCATCGCCTGATCTGACCACAGTTCGACAGGCATGTGCAGCATCTGACTCACAGTAGTGGGTGATGGATATGAGAGTGCTTGAAAGTGACAAAAATAGGTTGCTCGATAAAAATCATCAGGTCACAAAAGTAAATAGAGGATGTTTTGCTGGTTCTGTAGCACTTTACGGAACTCGATTCGGAGTCCGTTTGAGGGAGATATGGATTTTCAAGGTTTGGTGGCCATGGGTCCGGTTCAAGTGATGGCTCCTGCACTACCAGCAGCAATGACGGCCACAATTATTGGCCAAGGAGGTTTGGAGCGGCCTTGAGGGTAGAAAGGCG
>SZWC01012202.1:67788-79794 GCA_023375785.1 Penium margaritaceum | reverse complement strand
ACGCACTCCCATGGATTCCTAGGAATGGGAAGCTGTTGGAGGAGTCCAACAGGCTTCTTGTTACTAGCCTTATTCCAAAGACATGGATCACATATCATGCAATACTTACGGACATCAACACTCCACCCTGGCCACCAATAGTGGTCCGAGAGTGCCTGTCCGATCTTTCGGGGTCCCACATGACGTGCGACCGGCGGGTTGTGGAACTGGGAGATAACCTTTGCTCGAAGGTCTCCCGAGTTTGGCACAACAACTTGTTCTCCTTGCCAGAATATTCTTGCGGCCTCCACCAAGCCGTACTTGTCCAGATTTCAAGAGTCTTGAAACCACGAATCAACACAGTATCCCATCCGGATCCTATTCACAAAACCGTTGTTAAGGATAATCTCTCGTGGTGGTTACTGCAGAGGTACAGG
Source organism: Penium margaritaceum (assembly GCA_023375785.1). NCBI lineage: Eukaryota > Viridiplantae > Streptophyta > Zygnematophyceae > Desmidiales > Peniaceae > Penium > Penium margaritaceum. The sequence continues at coordinate 79,378 of SZWC01012202.1, read as the reverse complement.
GGGATCTGGTGAATGTACTGTTGCTGTTGCAATGGCCATGAAACACCCACTAACCTCGGCGGTTGCTTTTATTTCCACAGGCTGTCGGCTTAGTGGATTGGCCACATTGATGCCTCCTGGCCAGTATTCCCATGTGAACGAGAATCGACTCAAGTATTCAATCCAACACGCCTGTTGTCTTGACAGGTTTGGTTGCATTTGGAAAAACACCAATGGATTATGGTCGGTCACGACCGTCACACCCCCTTTAGCACCCTCAAGGTAGCAACGTCACATCTTGAAAGCGTGTATTTCTGCAAGGAGCTCTTGATCCCAAGTCGTGTATTGCGTTTCCGCGGGGATAAGCTTCCGGCTCTCATACGCAACTGGGTGACCGTTCTGCATGAGGACGGCTCTGAGTCCTACTACCGACGCATCACATCGAACCTCCCATGGCTGCGATGGGTCCGGAAGAGCTAGGACGGGCGCCGTGGATAGGAGCTCTTTGACCTTGAGAAAAGCGTTCTTGCAATCAGGTGTTTATTCCCAACACACGTCTTTTCGCGTGAGCCTGGTTAGCGGTGCTACCAGGGTTGAATACCCTTGCATAAACCGTCGAAAGTAGTTTGCAAGGCCAAGGAAAGACCATATCTGCCGAACATTCTCTGGACGTGGCTAGTCCACAATGGCTTGGACCTTTCGTGGGTCGACACGGATGTCGTCCTTGCCGACGATGTTTCCAAGGTATTCGAGTTCATCTTGTGCAAACTTGCACTTGCTCACTCTCGCATAGAACATCTGTTCCCGAAGGATTGCGAGAACTTCGCGCAGATGTTCTATGTGCTCTTCCATTGATTTGGAGAAAAACAGGATGTCTAGGTAAACCAAGACAAACTGTCCGAGTTGCTTGGCAAACGTTCGGTTCATTTCTCCTTGAAAGGTTACCGGGGCATTCGTAAGCCCGCAGCATAACACTCGGAACTGATAGTGTCCCATGTGCGTTCAAAACGCGGTTTTGGGCACATCATCTTCCGTGATGCGGATTTGATGGTACCCTTGAGACAAATCCAAGGACGAAGATGCTTTTGCGCCTAGGAGTTGGTCAAAAAGGTCCTCAATCCGCGGTAAGGGGAATCGATTTTTCACCGTCAGCTTGTTCAATGCCCGGTAATCCACGCACATGCGTAAACCACCATCCTTTTTGTTCACAAAAAGGATCGGCGTACCGTACGATGAGCTACTGGGCTCGATCCACCCGTTTGCAAGGTACTCTTTGATTTGGCGTTCGGCGTCTTGCCTTTCTGTTGGACTANCACATCATCTTCCGTGATGCGGATTTGATGGTACCCTTGAGACAAATCCAAGGACGAAGATGCTTTTGCGCCTTGGAGTTGGTCAAAAAGGTCCTCAATCCGCGGTAAGGGGAATCGATTTTTCACCGTCAGCTTGTTCAATGCCCGGTAATCCACGCACATGCGTAAACCACCATCCTTTTTGTTCACAAAAAGGATCGGCGTACCGTACGATGGGCTACTGGGCTCGATCCACCCGTTTGCAAGGTACTCTTTGATTTGGCGTTCGGCCTCTTGCCTTTCTGTTGGACTAAGACGATACATGGGTCTGAACGGAGGAGTCACCTCCGGTTACAACGGAATCGTGTGGCCCATGTGTCTATCTGGTGGAAGCCCAGCCGGTGGGTCTTAGAATACATCCGAGAACTTTGCCAATAGAGATCTGATCTCTTGTGGCATGTCTTCCGTCACGTCGTCCTCCACTTTCTGCAGCTGAGCCAAGAAGTATCAACAACCTTGTCAAATATGTCTCTTGACCTGCATTGCAGACAAGCTCAAATGGACTCTGAGTCAGGTAGGTGATAAATCCGTACTTGGAATCAACCTAAAGTGGCATTGTCCTTTTTAGAGGATCAAACGCTTTGATTGAAAGCACATTAGTGCCTTGATGTCACGGAGCCAGGGATCGCCTAGCACCACGTCAAACGGGTCAAGAAGGTTGAGTACCTTCAACGTGACACTCTATGTGTACCCTTGAATACAAATTTTTGCTTTACAAGTACAGATCACGGGCACCGTATGGTTGTCACCAACAACAATGGCGCCATTCGATGGCTCGTACCTCAAGCCAACCTGTAAGGTAAAGCCAAGGCTAACAAAAGAGTCGTCCACTCTAGTGTCAGCAAGTACATTCACGGGAGCACCAGCTAGGTGTCCTTTGAACTGCATCGTCATGTTGCCCCCACTCTTCCAAGTGAAGAGACTCCATGAAGGCAAGCCGAGTTTGTGATAAATACGGTATCTGTACGACGGGCGTCACAACTCCCATGATTCACCCACTTGAGTCCACATCTTGTGGGCACGTGTGAATTCGGCTAGCACCTTCCAGTCTTTAAATTTGACTTGGTCGAAATCGTCAACTAAGGGTACTGCAAACGTGATTGAACTCATTGCTTTGAGGGCGTTTGCTTCAATCACTGTGTCACACAACTCTTGCACAGTGGTCAGTGTTGCCACCACTAAGTATGTACAATCATGCATTTTGTCCAGAGATGCAAGGTTTAGTGGGCAATGTTGGTCAACAAGTGAAGAATGCGGTTCAACAATAGGTGAAAAGACAACAGAGAAATTTGAACTCGTCAAAAACTCAAATTGTTTAACATCCTCATCTAAAAACATGGACCCACACTCGTGATCCAGTTTTACCCCTGAGTGGTTCCCACTGACGTCTCTCAGTGGTGGGGAAAACCCGCCCCACGGCCCTGTCCGTTACCACGTCAGGGCCCATTGCCGCGACTGCGACCCTGTCCACAGCCCTGTCCGCGGCCTCCTGCTACACCATCCCCACGAGGTGCTACTGCTGTAGCTAACACCGCGGCCTCTTGTCCACCCCCAGCAACCTGAGGGAACTGAGCCCTAAACTGGCCCGGCTGCATACAGTTGTGGCAGAGCCCCTCGCGGAAGGATGTGTTGCGACGCTCACGTGTCGCCTGCAGCTCATCATTCTCGCGGCTGCGCTTGTTGTTCAGGCCCTTGTATCCACCAGCCTTCTTGGCTGGAGGGTTTGCAGGCTGCTTGCCCTTGGCCCCGCCTTGCTGTCCAGCTGACCCACCAGCCCCTGCAGCGTCCATGCGCATGTCTCAGCCTTGCTGTGCACGTGCGTTCGGACGTGCATCAGAGTAGTGCTTCGGGTTCACCGAATACACTTTGCTCATGTAGTCACGGAACGCCCTCCAGCTTGTCCAAGCTTGCCCAGTGGCTGTCGTGGTGGTCTTGTCCTTCACCTTCTCGCTAGCGAGACCATCACGCAAGTACTCCAGCAACATGCACTCCGGGTACTTGAAGGTCTAAGTCCCATCGCCTTTGGTGAAGCTTTTGGCTTCTTCCACGAGTGCGGCAAACTCGCTCAAGTAGAATTCAAGCGAGCTACCCAGCTGCCTGAAGTCCTTGATCTTGTAGAAGGCGTGCTGCGCCTCCTCACGTTGGGTGCACTTCTTGCGCATGATCGCGCAGAAGGCCTCCCACGGCATTGACTGCCACTCTAGGTGCGGCTGTTGCGCAATCCACTCCTTGACCACATCCTTGAAGAGTTTGTCTTTAAACCGCGTCGTGGCAAGGTCGCCCCACTGGCTAAGTGGAGCCTTGTGGACACGTAAGACGTACTCCATGCGGTTCAGCCAGTCGGTCAGCTTCACGCCCTTCCGGAAGATCTCCACACTGTGGAGAGAAAGTGCGTAGAAGCTTCCTAGCAACACAGCCGCTAATCGGGCGTCAGTGCCTGGTCAGACGGTGACGAGAGTCACAGGTCGTACACACAACGGCAAGGGTTTGGCTAGGAGACACAAGACACAGTGTCAGAATACTTCAATATAGCATATGCAGAGAGAAATGACAACTGACAGGTCCAAGGCATGAATACCTGCCGCGGCACACGGCGGGTGTCACACGCGGCAGTCCAAGAGCTGTCCTAAAACCGGCCCAAAACCACTGTTTTGGCCGTAACTCTGCGCACACATGTCAGAATCCTACGCCGTCTGAACCTAGACGTGCAGAATCAAAAGACGCACGCAGCGACTGGTCACATGCATGCATCCATCTACTGACAGTGAGCATACAATGCAAAAAAATGCAAATAGGCCTCATGGCCAGTCCGCCAAAAGACGCCTGCAAGACGTAGAAGGCACAGCAAGAAGTCCCGGTGGCATCTGGGGCTCTGGAACGGTGGTCGGTCAGCTCCAAGCGGGTAGTCCGCCGCCTGTCGTCGCGTCGGTGTCACCAGGGCCGCCTGCCTCAGGGATCTGCACGAGTATGGACACAGCCGAGTGGTCACAGTAAACTGTACAAGAACGGCACAAAGCACAACACTCCCCCATGACCCGATGGTACGCATGTCCATACGCGTGCAACACTGGTACAACCACATAGTGGGTGACAAAGACAGATGAGACACAAACGTACATCCCACACTCAACCACTGTCACGTACGGGGCGAAGCCCAACAGAACGAATGGCCACCAAGAACTTTCCGCGGGCAAGTGCCTTCGTCAAGAAATCAGCACGCTGCAAGTCAGTACCAACCCACATGATGGAGATCACGCGTCGCTCCACCAGATCACGAATCAAGTGATGCTCAACCGCAATGTGCTTTGTGCGAGCATGAGAAACACCAGAGTTCTTCACAATGGTGAGAGCACTCTGGTTGTCGCAACGCAGCACAATGGCGGGTACTGACTGCCCAAGCTCAAGAAACAAGCGCTGCAGCCAAACTACCTCAGCAACTCCTGCCCCCAAAGCCACATACTCTGCCTCCGACGAGCTACGTGCGATGCAGGCTTGCTTCCCGCTTTGCCAAGACAAAGCGGTACCACCGAGCAAAAACACGTAGCCAGTGCGACTGCGCCCGTCAGGGCTCCAAGCCAAGTCGCTGTGAGTGTAGCCGTCAAGGACCACCGAACACTGCCGACGAAAGCAGAGTCCGACATACGGCATGGAGACCACGTACCGTTCCACTCGCACAGCCGCGTGAAGAGCTCTTGCACGTGGAGCCTACGAGAACTGAGCGAGGAGGTTGACGGCGAACGCGATGTCGGGACGCGTGGTAGTGGCCAGGTACATCAAGGATCCGATAAGACGGAGGTACAAGGTCACGTCCACTGTCTCCCCCAGCTGTGTAGGGTCATCCACCTTCAGGGCATCCTGCCCATCAGGTGTGAGGGGTGTGGAAGCAGTGGGCACTGCACCAAGGAGATCGCTAAAGCGCTCCCCCACGACTCGTGCGTATTGGGCCTGATGCAGCAATAGTATCCAATGTCTGCGATCTCGCACGATCTCCATACCAAAAAACACCAATGCAGGACCGAGGTCCTTCATCCTGTAGGCGGTCTGCAGGACAGCCTTGGCCTCTTTCACGGCTTCCAGGGACGGAGACGCAATCAGAAGGTCATCAACATAGACCAGGATGGCGGTGAACCGCTCGGGTGTCGGTAGGATGAAGAGTGAGGGATCTGCCTCACTTTGTACGTATCCTACGCGGGTCAATGTGCCAGTGATCTCCCGGTTCCAACATCGTGGAGACTGCTTGAGGCCGTACAAGGACTTGCGCAAGCGTTAGTCCTTGTCACCGTCCTCAAAGCGTGATGGGTGAGCCACGTAGATCTCCTCATCCAAAGAGCCATGGAGGAACGCGTTGTTCACATCCATCTGGTGTAGTTCCCAGTCATGCTTAGCCACTACACCGAACAGAGCTCGAGCTGAGTTCATGCGGCCGACAGGGGCAAAGGTGTCAGTGTAATCAACTCCCTCAATCTGAGAGAACCCCTTGACGACAAAGCGGGCCTTGTAGCGTTCCAGTGAGCCATCCGGCTTCACTTTCTTGCGAAAGACCCACTTGATGTGAATCGCCTTCCTCCCAGGGGGAAGGTCGACCAGCTCGTAGACTCTGTGCTCTCGGATAGCGCGAAGCTCATCCTCGCAAGCAGCTCGCCAGGCATCAGCATCCTGCGATGAGAAAGTCTCCCTCAATGTGCCCGGGTCAGGCGCCATAGAGGTGGAACTCTACGTGGCAAGTGCACACGCCTCAGTGTCTGGCCTGACGGCCACGAGATCAGCTGCTGCGTCACAAGCGATATGGAACTCGCGAGTGACCAGGTCGTGCCCTATGGGGCACGGTGGGTGTACCTCTGAAAGCTCAGTGCGGACACTCAGGCCTAAGGCCTTTGTGCCTGGATCATCGCTCGCGATGCTGCAAGAGGAACGCCTGGGTCCGGGACCCGATGCTCGCTGAGCTTTGGAATCCAATGGTCAAAGGTGACCACCGGGCTCACGGGAGTAACCGGAGGTCGAGGGGCGCATCTCAGGCTCATGACCAGGTACAACCACAGGGACAGGTATGACCACAGCTTGTGAGGGCTGAGACGAGGCAGCCGGAGATGCCGTGCGAGGAGAAGCGTGTGTGGGGGACACTGAGCTGGGGGTGACAGCGGGCAAGGCTGGCCCGGACACTGAGACAGGAGTGTCAGCCGACGTAGGGACAGGAGTGGGCTGGGCTGGGTGAGACGCCGGAGCAGGGGTGCCAGTGGACACAGGTGGTGATGCAAGAGGAGGCGTGAGAGCAGTGGTACCTGTGGGGTGTGAAATAGGCTGAACAGGCGGGATCTCTGGACCAACGGCAATGATAGCCGGATCATCAAGTGCTGGAGATCGAGAGAGGACTCGAGCGGACACATCAGCCTGACGAGAAATGGTCGCTGGCGGAGACGTCTCCCCCATCCACCGAGGACCCTCACAGGAAGGAACATGGGCCGCAGAAAGGGCTGTGATCGAAGTCAGATCACGGTATGTGAGAGACTCAGAAAACAGCGCGTCACGGGACTCAATGACACGACGACGAGTGGGGTCCCAAAAGCGCCAGGCCTTCGACCGCGGAGAGATGCCGATGAAGGCACACAAGCGATCCCGAGGGGAGACCTTGGACCCATGTTGGTCCTCGGTGTACCACACGGAGGCCAGGTAACCCCAGACGCGTGCAAGCCGAAGATCAGCACGGTGGCCAAACCAGAGCTCGTACGGTGTAACATGATCCGGAAGTGGACCATGCGGGAGGCGGTTCCAAACCCACGTCATGTAGGCGAAGCCCTCGAAGGCGAAGGACTCCAGGAGACCACACTCAGACCGCATGGCGCTGACCGCATCCTTCATGGTGCGGTTCCAGCGCTCAGAGACACCGTTCTGCTCTGGAGTAGCAGGAGCGGAGACCTGGTGAAAAATGCCGTGCTCAGCAAAGAAGGAGTCCATCTCACCGAGGAACTCGCCGCCACGATTCGAGCGAAAGGTATGTAGCGTGTGGCGAGACTGACGCTCAGCCATCATGAGCCAGAGCTGAACCGCAAGGGCGGCATCGCTCTTCTGACGCAGACTGTAGACCCACAACATCCGGGTGAAGTCATCAGTCAGCGTTAGAACATACCGGCCCCTCTCGGACAGGGACTCGATTGGGAGAGGACCAAGCAAGTCCAAGTGGACCAACTCGAGTGGCCTGAGCGCGCGGGAACGCAAATTAGGGTAAGTGCACCGGTGCATCTTTCCCTGAGCGCAAAAAAGGCAGTCGGTCTTGGGTGGCTTCTCGAAAGAAGCCACGTCAAGGCCAAGAGCAAGCTGTGTCCGTATGAGCTTTGACACAGTGTCAGAGCCCACGTGACACAGACGTCGGTGAAGCAACCTCTGGTGTTCTGGGGATAGAACACCAGTGTCAAAAACACGACGAGAGGAAGGGGGAGAGCAAGGGGAGGATGGCCAAGCAATGCGGTACAAGTCATCTATGACTGAAGCACGCAGGACAATGCTACGAGTGTCAAGAGCAGTCACCGTTGCTGAATCAGCGGTGTGCTCAACGGAGAGACCCATCAGAGTGCAGGCACGCGCAAACAGTAGACTGAGCTCAAGATCAGTAACAAACAGCACGTCAGAAAGATACAGGGGGCCAGACGGACCATCAAAGCATACAACCCCAACACCATGGACCGGTAAGGACTGACCAGAGCCTGTACAAACAGAACGGACAGTCATGATAGGACCAAGTACCACAAAGTCACTACGTCGACACGTCATGTGGTGGGTGGCACCGGAATCGATGAGCCAAGTGCCACCGGAGTCACGACTGGTGGACGTCACTGTACAACGAGCAATGGAACACTCAGCATGAGAAGGACGCAAAGCCGTCAGTGGGAAGGAACGACGTACATCACGAAGGTGAGACTCATGAATCCAGTCAGTGCAGTCAGGCCCATCATCATCACATGCGGACTGTGCGCCCCCACACGTGTCATCACGAGTCACGAGGACGGACAAAAAAGCAGTCTGTTACCCACTTGACGATAACAAGACACTCGCACNCCTGTACGAACAGAACGGACAGTCGTGACAGGACCAAGTACCACAAAGTCACTACGACGACACGTCATGTGGTGGGTGGCACCGGAATCGATGAGCCAAGTGCCACCGGAGTCACGACTGGTGGACGTCACTGTACAACGAGCAATGGAACACTCAGCATGAGAAGGACGCAAAGCCGTCAGTGGGAAGGAACGACGTACATCACGAAGGTGAGACTCATGAATCCAGTCAGTGCAGTCAGGCCCATCATCATCACATGCGGACTGTGCGCCCCCACACGTGTCATCACGAGTCACGAGGACGGACAAAAAAGCAGTCTGTGACCCACTTGACGATGACAAGACACTCGCACCTCCCTAAAAGTGAAGCGCCACAAGATGACGAAGCTCGGCGATGGTGCGGTCATGTGGATCTAGAGCACTGCTGCTCGCTATTTAGGACGTAGGAACAGCCGCAGTCGTGGTCGCCGCGCGTCCAGAGGAGTGTGCGGGCGACGTGCCGGACGTGGTGCGGGCAGCATGGGAAGCCTGAAGTCCGCGAGTGATGCGCTCCCAGTCTAGCGGCTGCTGGCACTCGGTGTAGCGATGGGCACCTCCACAGTTGTAGCAGTGCACGAAACGGCCAATGCTACCACTGGATGACGACCGCTGCTGACCCAATCCGCGCTTCCTATTCTTCTTCTTCCCCTGGGTAGCTGCTGCAACGCCCTGCGTCTGCGTGGGTGTAGACGGGGTCGAAGATGAGGAGGAAGATGAGGTCGTGATGGAGGTAGATGAGGGTGACTGCAGGAGGGAAGATGGTGGTGAGGCGAGGACTGCTACAGCGAGGGAAGTCTCCTGATGTGCTCCTGCTGCCTCACAAGCCGACGTCACCTGGAGGAAAAGCTGATGGGCCCAAGGGAGCAGTTGCAGGGTGGCTGAGAAAGGCTTGAGAACAGCGTCGCTGTACCGTGTGAAGATGTCAGTGTACTCCAGGTGAACTCCGAGCATGATCGTCCGAAATGCCCATAGCTGTGTGCCCCTTGAGGTCCCCAGACGCGTGTAAATACGCATGGCGCGTCGCCAGTAACCCGCCGCAGGCTCCGCTGGTCCCTGGCGGAGGGAGTGGAAAGCACAAATGTGTGACGCACGCGTAGCGTGCGTCTCTGCGGCCAATAGGGACAATGCCAGATCCCAGCCTCCACGAGGATCAGCTCCGGTGCCTGTGCCAGCCTCGCCGAGGAAGGGGCGGAAGTCGACGACAGTCTCGCGTCGCATGGCGTAGAGAAGTCCTCGCATGGCCCGGGCTGCTGTCAGCACCTGTGCTGGATCTGTAGACTGATATGGGCTGTGGTAGTAAGGCCACACTCCCTCAGAAGTAGCCCACACCTGAAATAGGATCTCCCAGCAGTCAAATCCATCCTCGCTGATTTACCATGGAGGTGGTACCTCAAAGTCCTTTGGCTACCGCTCTGTGGGGAGAGCAACCGCAGGCTGAGGAGGGCGAGAGACGGGGATACCTCCTGGAAGGGGGTGATCACCGGGGAAGTCAGGTGATGGTCGTATCGGGGACACGGGTGGAGGTCGGATACCCGTCTGCAGGTGACGGAGGCGCTCCTGTAGAAGAAGAATCTCCCGCTCCTGGGAGTCATCCTCGAAGCCTGACATGAATGGCTCATCATCAAGGAGGTCTGCAGGTGGTGGAGAAACCACACCAGGAGGTGAAGCAGGCGGAGCACCTGTCACGGGCACCTGGGCTGAGTGCTGGGTGGAGGCCGCAACGCCGGCAGCTCCCTCAGAAATCCGCGAAGGAGCCGTGGACTGAGCACGCAGGAGCTCAGTCAGCGTGCGGATCGCGTCAGTCTACTCTCGCTGCAGACGACGCATCTCCTCCTGCTGGCTGCGCAGGTCCGCAATGGCCTGCAAGTGAGGGCTCAATACCCCTGAAGAAGAGGAGGAGGGATCACCTGGTCCCTTGTCCTTGTCGTCGGGCGAACTCATGTCGCCGCTCACTATGGGATGACAGGTCAAGTTTGCCGGATTTCAAAACCGTCTGCGTTTCTCGGCGATTTGAAACGCTGGCAACTTTTGACTTTCCGGGTGAAATTTTGGCTAAGTATAATGCTGACGTCAGCAAGTGGTTGCTGACGTCAGCATGACCTGATGACATCAGCAATCAACAATGCTGACATCAGCCCGTCCCCTCCTTTTTTTTCTGGTCAGGGTTCTGCCGCGTGTGGAGCCGCCTCGCGGTGGCACGCGGCAGCTCCGTTGAAGCTGCGCAGCAGCTTCCGCCCAGCTGCTGCTGCAGCTGTGCTGTCAACTGCAGCAGCAGCTGCGTAGCTGCGTGTGCAGCGGTGGCAGCAGCGGCTGCGCTGCTGCTGCTGCTGCTGCGCGCGGCGGCTGCTGCTACGCGTTGCAGCAGCTACTGGCTGCCGCCGCCGCGCGCTGCTGCTGGATGCCGCCGCCGCGCACTGTTGCTGCTGCCACTGCTGCGCTGCTGCTGCCGCCGTGACTGCCACTGCTGCTGCTGTGCCGCTGCCGCTGCTGCACTGCTCCTGCCGACGCTGCTGCTGCGCTGCTGCTGCCGCCGTTGCTGCTGCGCTGCTGCTGCCGCCTTTGCTACTGCTGCTCTGTTGCTGCGGCTCTGGGAGGGCAGCTACTCGCACCACAGCCGCCACACACCTCTGCGTGGCGGTAGACGCCGCTGCTGCTGCCTCTGGAGCTGCAATCTCACGTGGTGGGTGGAGTACGTTGACGGCGACCGGCCGTCTCCAACAGATCCTAGAAAACTATGCTGCAGCGGTGACTCTCACTGCTGCTGCTCTACTACGTCTCTGCTGCGGCTCTACTACGTCTCTGCTGCGCAGCTCAGTGAGAGTTGTCTCACTGCTCTGATACCAAGAGAAAGTGCATAGAAGCTTCCTAGCAACACAGCCACTAATCGGGCGTCAGTGCCTGGTCAGACGGTAACGACAGTCATAGGTCGTACACACAACGGCAAGGGTTTGGCTAGGAGACACAAGACACAGTGTCAGAATGCTTCAATATAGCATATGCAGAGAGAAATGACAAGTGACAGGTCCAAGGCATGAATACCTGCCGCGGCACACGGCGGGTGTCGCACGCGGCAGTCCAAGAGCTGTCCTAAAACCGGCCCAAAACCACTGTTTTGGCCGTAACTCTGCGCACACATGTCAGAATCCTACGCCGTCTAAACCTAGACGTGCA
>SZWC01012202.1:27386-45736 GCA_023375785.1 Penium margaritaceum | reverse complement strand
GTGTGTGTGTGTGTGTGTGTGTGTGTGTGTGTGTATGTGTGTGTGTGTGTGTGTGTGTGTGTGTGTGTGTGTGTGTGTGTGTGTGTGTGTGTGTGTGTGTGTGTGTGTGTATGTGTCTGTGTGTATGTGTATCCGAGCTGCTTCACCTATTCCAACTGTGAGATTCGTTGCTCACTTGATACCTGACAGATTCCGGTGATTCATGTTGTAACGGATTCATTAACTTGTGAACTTTCAATATCTATCATGCTATCTTGATTAGGCACACACCTTAAGATACTATAGCATTGTGTACAGATTATTTCCCACCTGTTAAACATCGACGCTTCCACGCGCTACACCTGGAAATTCAAAGGGACAATTTACAACAGAGGGCAAGACCAGGGAGTAACTAGGACATAACTACGGTGGAAGTTAAACCCAATTAGGGTACAATAATTGCAAACTAGGGTAAACCTAGGGTTCTACTAGCATTAAAGAAAACCAGAACTAGGATACAACTAGGTTGTAAGTAGGGTGTAACTTGGGTACAAGTAGGGCGCAACTAGGGTGAAACTTGGGCGCACCAAGGGCATAACAAAGGGAAAACAAGGAAGCAACTAGGAAGTAACTGAGAAAATGCTAAGATTCAACTAGGGTGCAGCTTGGAAGCAACTGAGGCGCAACTAGGGCACAACCAGGGTACAACTAGGGGCCGCCTATGGGCCCGCTAGGACTCATTTAGGATGCAAGTAGGACGTAACAATGGTGCAAATGGGACACAACTGAGGTACATCTAGGTGCTACTAGGACGTAAGCAGGGCGCACCAAGGTTCCAACTCGGATATACCTTGGGTACAACTAGAGAACAACTACAATTCAATGAGGGCACAACTAGGAAAACCCTTGAGTCCAACTAGCGTCCAAATAGGGCATAGCTAGGACGCAACTAGGGCACAATTTGGGCACAACTAGGATGCAACTAGGGCACAACTATGGCCCAAATAGGACAACAATTGGGAATGATTAGGACACAACTAAGGGAATAGGAAGCAACAAGGGCTAAACAATGATACAACTAGGGTGAAAGTAGAGCACGCGTAGGACACATTTAGGATGTATTAAGGGTGTAACAAGGGACCAACAAAGAGCCAACTAGGGTCAAACTAGGAAACAACTCAGGTGCAGCTGGGGTATAACTAGGAAGCAACGGAGTGAAACAAGGATGCAACTTGGGTGCAAAATGGATGTAACTATGGTGCACCAAGGGCACCACTAGGGCCAAATTAGTTGGCAACTAGGATAAACCAGGGTCTAAGAACGGAGCAACTACAACGCAATCTGGACACAATTGGTGCGCAACTGAGCCACAACTTGGATGCCACTCCGATGCAATTAGAGACCAACTAGGGTGCCATTAGGGGAAAAACAGGGTGCAACTAGGCCACATCTTAACCGTAACCAGGATACAACCAGGGCACAACTAGGGAAAAGCCACTGTGCAGCTAGGGAAAAAACTAGGGAGTAACTAGGACACAACTAGAGAAACATTAGAAACAACTCTAGTGCAACTACAATGCAACTAGGGCAAAACTAGGGGGCAACTAGGGTACAATTAATGCACAATTAGGGCATAGCTAGGGCGTAATTAGGGTGCCGATATGGCATAACAAGGGTGCAGTTAGGGTAAGAGCGTGCAACTGTAGTGCAACTAAGGCGCAGCAAGGGTGCAACTAACGCACAACTAGGAAGCAACTAGGGTGCACCTAGGGCACAACTATAGCATAAATAATTCATTACTCGTACCCGTCTAGGGCTCAGCTAGGGCACAAATATGGGATAATTAGTGCGCATCGAGGTTGCAACTGGGGTGCTACTAGGGCATAACAAGGACTTAACTATGGCATAGCACGGGCTTAAACAGGGCACATCAAGAAAAGAACTAGGGCATAACCAGGAAATAACTAGGGTGTAACTAGGGGAAAACTAGGGCACAACTAGGAAACCTGTAGGGGGTAAATAGGGCTTAACTAGGGTGCAACTAGGGCACAACCAGGGTACAACTAGGGTGTAAACCGGGTGTATAAGGAAGAAGAAGGATACAACAAGGGTGAAGCTAGAACCCAAGTTTTGCACAATTAGGGTGCAACTAAGGCACAACTAGGTTGTAACTAGTGTGCAACTAGGGCTCAACTAGTGTGCAACAAGGACATAGATAGGGGGTAAGTAGGAAATAGCAAGGATACACCTAGTGGGCACCAGGGTGCAATGAGGGAGCAACTAGGGCATAACTAGGGAGAAACTAGGGCATAACTTGGACGCAACAAGGGTGCAATTTTTCCCACGGCCACTGGACCAGGGGAAATGCTGCCAGCTCTGACCCCCACGTTTAACGCAAGGAGGTGAACGGCCAGCACAGCACCGTCAGGAAACCTGTTGACGATGACGCACGTGGCAACATTAACCAGAGATGTGAGTGACCCACGGCAGTAGCAGCAGCAACAACAACAACATTAGCAGTAACAGTAGCGGCAGGAGCAGCAGCAACAACAACAGTGTCAGACACAGCTGCAACAGCAAGGAGCAGCAATAGCAGCAGCAGCAGACACCCAAGAGGGAGAGGAAGAAGGCAGGATCACCATTTGTAGCTACTGTCCTGTCCTCGCACCTTCCTGGAATCTGCATGGACGAGGAGGAGACGCAGACGCAAATCGCGTCAGCCACACACGTCCCCTACGCCCGATTGCACCGCACTCAGATGGGCGTCAAATATTGCGCGCATAGGCTCGTTTGAAAGCTTAGGTCAAAAGCTTTCACTAGCCACCATGCTCGGCTTGTTTGGTGGTATGTAGCCTGCAGCATCAATCGTCCCGCGTCACAGATCCAGGTTTTCTGAGCATTTCAAACTGAGCACAGAATTAGGTCATTTTGGCACCCTATTCCCCACTTTTTCAAGCCAAGATTTCCGATACTGCAATCAGCACAGTCATTCGCAGCTGTGGTCCAGATTTTGCTTGATTTGGACAGCCTTGATTTTTAACTCGTGAAGTATTTGACTTTAAATTTTCATCAATCAGTCAACTCTTTGGACTGGAGGTCAAATTTTCTCACCATTGCAAATCAGTGAGAAGCGCAATCCAATTGTTGATCGGACTACTTTCATCATTCAGCTCTTAACTGAGGGGAGACTCTGCACCAATCCGGCGTGGGCCAGCAACATCAATGGCAGTAGTAGCCGTGGAAGTAGCAGAAGCAGCAGCAGCAGCAGCAGCAGCAGCAGCAGCGGCAATGGCAGTAGCAACAGCAGCGACAACAGCAGTATCAGCAGCGGTAGCGGCAGTAGCAGCAACAGCGGCAATTACAACAGTAGTAGCAGTAGTTATAGCGTTAGCAGCCTCAACAACAACGACAATGCCCAGTCACGATAATGTCGCCGGCCCACAGGATAACTCTACAGACCCACCCACAGACCCCATAATGGACCTGCAGACCCCATAATGGACATGCAGCGCCAGGTGGATCAGCTGCGCCAGATGCTTGCTGCAACCAGCACTAGCCAGACCATTCTACCCGGACAGCCTGGTCCTGCTTTGACTGTAGCAGTGCAGACAACAGCAGCAGGTCCAGCAACAACAGTAAACGATTACGCGTGTCCTACACATTGGAGTGATTGGCCCCTCTCGGTGCAAGGACTTCGAGTCTCCTCCTCCTGCCCTCATTAGAGATGAGCAGTGCACGTCTTGGGAACTACTGTATTGTATCTGGGCACGGAGGGGGGGGGGCTGTGGTGGTATTACACTCTTCCGCATGATGACACCGTCCAGGAGTAGTTGCTTGAGGCGGGCCGTGCCGTTCACGTGCTCATCCTAACTACACCTAATGCTCACCGCACTTACCTAGAGCCGTTCCTTGCTGATGCCGGTGACGACACCAGCACTGATCCCCAGCGGGCTTGGGACATGTTGACGCGGTCGTATTGCGCCTCCGGCCAGGCAGCTGTCTGCGGCATTATGAAGGAGTTCAGTTCCCTTCACATGAGGGAGTTCGAGTCCTTCACCACCTACTGGCGCCGCGCACACAAAATCCTACGTCAACTCAAGACAACTGCTCATCCCCTGCTTGCTATCCTCCTCACCATCAAGAATGGTGCCACTCCTGAGTTTGCGGACATTTTCGTCCCGTACAGCCTACCCATCCTCGAGGCGTTGGCAGTCCAGGGCACTTTGATGATCTGGGCGTATGATCTCTTCGTCTGCGTGGAGGAAGCGCATAGAGACACATAGCTTTAGCGCGGTGGCTCTTCCGCGACCGTAGCTACCACCTTCAGCGGCTCCTCCGCCCCTTCCCGCGGCACTTCCACCTCCGACAGCACCAAGAGCAAGGGAAAGGAGGGTAAGAAGGGCAAGGGCAAGGGGCGGCAGTCTTCTTCCGGTGGCACAAACCTGACGTGCCACAACTGTGACTAGACAGGGTATGGGTGATACACGTATCCCATCGCTACTAACGAAGCTCGCATCGCGCCGCCTTGTACCATCAGCATGAGCGTCGCCTTGGCACCTCCGCTACTACCATAGGCACTCCCTACTTGGCAAGCAACATCATGGCCACCATGTACTCCACCCTACAACCAGCTCCTCAGCCTCGATCACAGCTTCTGCTGTCCCTTCGCCATTAGCAGCAACAGTAGTAGTATGTCCCATCGTAGCCACAGTTGTATGAAGTAACGCTACAACGGCAGCAGTACGTTCCAGCGCAGTCGGGTTACCACCCACAGCCTCTGTCCTAGTGGAGCGTGTGTCCCCTGCTCAGAGCAATGACCTCGCAATCCATGGCACTTGTCGAATCTGCCTCTCGGATCCGCCAGATGTAGAGCTTCATCACCATGCACCTTGGCATCATGCTTGCTCCCCAGGGAAGTACGAGTTGTGTGACTGCTAGCCGAGAGGTCTCCCACTACTAGACAGAGATCGACCTCCGAGGGGACCTCGTGGAGGCCAATTGTTTTCCTTTGGGGTTGGCTTTGGATGATGTCACATGGTTGGATGACTGGCATGATCGTTTTGCATCTTCCCCCTCTGCTCAGCTTGCAACCTCTGTCTACCTTCACGCGTCCTGTTACGTCACTCACTGTAACGTCACGGCCTTGGTCCGCAACCCCAATGGCACTTGGATCATCGACTCTGTCACCAGGCTTTCAACATGCTTGGTCCCATTGGGAGTATTCACAGTGTCTCGACGGGTTCCGGGCAGATCTTGCCAATTCGTGGTGTTCGCGTCGTTCATTTCTGTGGTCCATCGGGTGACGTCTTTGTGACCAATGTACTGTATGTGCTGGGTTTAGAGCTTAGCCACCTACTTGTCATGGCTCTTGACCTCATGAGCATGGACGTCTGTTATTCCTATGGCATTAGCGATGCCTACCTTAGCCCATTTGGTCAGGTCATGTTTTATGCTGTTTGCTGTGACAACCTTTCCCACGTCACTTCACTTCCTCCATCCGTATCCCCTCCCTCGTCCAATAGTGCACATGTGTTTGTCACTAGTATTCTTTTCCCCCAGAACATACACCTCCTCCACTGTCACCTTTGCCACTTACACTTTGATGCTGTGGATAGCATGCTCCGCACCCAACCCACGCTTGGATTCGATACCTCCACTTTCCAGTGGCCTTGCCGTACTGAGTGCATCGACTGTGCCCAGGGCGAGATGCATAGAGCATCTTACACTTCCTTCTCTCGGACAACACACGTGTTGGAGCTTGTCCACTTGGACCTCATGGGCCCTCTCCCAGACGCGTCTCTTATCAAGGGTGGCCAGTATGTGGTGACCCTCTTGGTATCGCTAGGTTGTTTGTCTCCGTCGGAAGAGCGACGTGGCCTCTGCCATCTGTGCCTGGCACCTCGTGGCTGAGCACGATTGCGGTTGTACCCTCAGAAGTTTTTGGTCTGACCGTGGTTGCGAGTACATGGGGGATACTATTGCCTATCTTGCCTGTCTTGGGGTCCGTCATGAGATGTCTGCCCATGAGATACCGTAGCAGAACAATGTCTTTGAGAGCTGTAACTGCACCATGGCCGATGTTGTGTGCACGATGCGTGTCGATTCCGGTTTTTCCGAGGGCTTCTTCTTTGAGGCCATGTCCGACATGACTTGGGTGAGGAAACGCGTTCCCCATGGTCCCCTTCCCTGCCAGGCCACGCCGTACAAATTGTGGTGCGGTCAGTGGGCCGATCCCGGCCTGCTCGCATCTGGGGGTGCGTCCCTAGCATTCGGCTCGCCGAGGACCAGCGGGATGGCAAGCTTGTCTCTCACGGTCGTCTTTGCTCCTTCGTTGGTGTCTCTCGTCAGTCCAAGGCCTGCACATCTGGGACCCGGTCCGGCATCGCATTGTTGAGTCCCGTATTATCTTGTTCTTTGAGAATATCTTCCCTTGCGACCTCCCTCGCGTCTAGTCTACCTCCTCTCTTCTTCCATTGCTCTTGTCTCGTAGGGGAGATACTTGTCTCGCCGCCGCTCCAGCTCCAGAAGCAGAGGTCGTCCCGCCTCCATCAACACCCCCAACAGGGATGGCTTGAATGCTCCTCCCTCACTGTCCACCTCGCCGCCCAGCTCCCATGCCTGTGATGCCGTGCACCTATCAGAGACGGAGTCCTCCTCTGAGTCCTCAACCCAACCCGACTCCCTTTCGGCCTACGATACACCCACCCTGGTGGATCCGCTTGTGTATAGCGGTTCACTGGCATCGGACCTGGTGCCTACCCCCACTTTGCCACGTCGTCCTCATCGTGCTCCCTCTACCGTCACTGGCATCCCAGCACACCAGGTCTACACTCACGCCCCTGTTGGCATTTTACGGCCCTGCAAACCAGCGCCGCCCCATGTTCCTCGCAACAGGATCCCACGTCCAGCCACCAGCACATCCATCGACACACCTTCCTCCCCTCACAATGGTGTCAACGGTGAGCCCCGGATCAAGGTCCTAGGTTTGACAGCCCTTGGCCTCGTGACTCACAACATTCACCCTGTGTACACTCTTATCTCTTGGAGCATTGCCATGTGGTCTCCGCCACTCTGGCCCAGGCTCCTACAGGACTGTGCGCTGCACATGTGCTGACGGCATGGCCTTCTCCATTAGCACCCGACCCACAGAGCCTACATGAGGCCCATGCCGCTCCCGATGCAGACCAATGGGAGGCCGCCTGTTGGGAGAAGCTTGCTACCATCAACAAGCATGCAGTGTACAAGCTCGTGGAGCCTCCTCCTAGCCGCAAGGCCATAGGGACGAAGTGGGTGTTTCGCCAAAAGTGGAAGCCAGATGGCACTCTGGACAAGTACAAGGCCCGGCTCACCGACGAGGGCTTCTCCCAAGTTGATTTAGTTCACTACGACGAGGTCTTTTCCGCGGTTGGCCATTTCATCACCGGCTGGGCGCTCTTCACCCTTGTCACATAGCATCGTTGGGAGCTCCACCAGATGGACGTGAGCAACGTCTTTCTTCACAGTGCTCTTGATGGTGAGGAGCTCTACATGATCCAGCCCCCTGGCTTTAAGGATGGGACTGGCCAAGTCTGGCGATTGCGGAAGTAAATGGCCTCAAGAAGTCTCCTTGGTGCTGGAACATCGAGATCAGCCGTACCCTCCTGAAGGGCAGAATTTTTCCGTAGCACTAAAGATCTGGCACTCTTCATCACTCCTCCCAAGACTCCCTTTGCCGCAATCCTCAAATACATGGACCACCTACTCATTGCGACTCCCGACCATGCCACTGTCGAGCAGGGGAAGGAGTTGTTGAAGGCGACCTACAAGATGAAGGATCTCGGGCCGGCGTAGGTGTTTCTCGGCATGGAGATTGAGCGCGATCTCGCGCATGGCATCATGCAGGTTCATCAGGCAGCGTACATTTGAATGCTTGTCGACTGCATTGCCGATCTCCTGACCACTGTCCGAGCGCCTCCATTCCGATGACCGCAGACGGGCAGGCAAATCTGAATGCCACTGACGCAAGCACCTTGGGTGCAGTGGTAGACATCACGGCGTTCCTCCACATCATCAGGTCACTCCTGTTTTGTGCCACCACCACATGGGCTGACATTACCTTTGCAGTGAATGTCCTCACCAATTTCTTACAAGTCCCACACCAGCTGCACCTTGATGCAATTTTCCATGTGTTGTGGTATGTTGTTTCCACCCCACGCCGAGGCTTCACATTTGTGGTGGCCGTAGGCTACACTGACAACGAGTGGGCATGGAGTTGAGATGGAAAAGTATGCACTGGTTGGATCTTTCTCATCTGAGGTACGAAAGTGTCATGGCGTAGCTCGAAGAAAGGGTGTGCCGCACGCACCACATGAGAGGCAGAGTAGGTGGCTTTGGGCGCTAGTGCATGTGAGAGTGTATGGTTGCAGCGTTTGTTGAGTGAGTTGTGTCAGCCTGTGTCATATATCACCTTGCATTAAGACAATGAGAGTACCACTGTGATTGCCGACAACGATGGTGTCCACCATGCACGCACGAAGCACACCAATGTTGAGCATCACTACGTGTGTTCCTTATTGTATGAGGGTAGATTTCACATCGTGTGGGTCGAGATTGTGAAGCAGTCGGCTGACTTCCTCACGAAGGTGTTGAAGCACAACTCATTCAAGAAGGCTGTGAATATCGTTGGATTGCTATCCTGTGTGCATGCTGTGTGACTCTTCCCTGCATGGATTCTTGTCGCTCATCCTCGTTACACATGTGATCCATCTCCTCTTGTTCTTGTATTGAGTTTTGGGTTAGGGAGCTTGTGGGAGCATTACTTCTGCATGCTCATCTACACTGATGCCTTTTGGTCATGGGGGAGTGCTGTTATTTGATATGTGCACTGCCTCATTGAATCACACTGTGACCTCTTGGCTGGTGTACATGTTGGTACAGACGACTGACTGGAAGGATGTTGATGCAGACGGTGCACTATTCATTGGAGTGGACGTGTTGTAGTGAAGCAGAGCGTGTGGTTCTAATCCTCCTCGTGCTTCTGATACTACACCCTCGCAAGACCAGCTCCATTGGCAGCTACCTTTGGCTATCACGTCATCAGTAGTCGTAGTTGGCTCTTAGGAGAAGTATAGTCGGTGCCTGAGTTTGGGCAGCCGTAACTCCTCGTAGCTATCTTTCTTGCTGATTATGAGAGCATGAATCTGTTTGTGGCGTGGTTTTTTAACCGTGATCCAGTTTTTGGAAAACGGACAACACCTAAGTTTTGGGGCTGTCTGGTGTCTGGCAGGTCTCACCTAGGAAAACTCTCGGAGACATGATAACACTTGGATTTTCCTGGGGGCGAAAAGCCCATATGCCGCTCATTTTGGACAGTAAGGCCCATCCACTCCTATGTTGGAAGGATAAGCCCCATCCGCTCCTCCGTCAAAACGATAAGCCCCATACGCCCTTGTGTTAGAACGACAAGCCTCATCCACGCCTTCGACACGGATGCGAGTGTGTAACCCCTCTCGTTTTTCAAAAGATAGCATGTCGACGTCGCATGGATGCATTGTCGACACGCTAATGTCACCTTTTTTGACCCAATCATCACAAACCCCTTAATAGAAGGATTTCTCATTTTTTGTAAGTGGTTTGCAAGGAGTTTGCATGAGAGGTCTAAGAATCCTTATGAATTGAAAGGGAACCTGCTAGGCCCTGCTACCGCGCGGCCTAGCAAGTGCCCGCACAAATGTAAACCCAAAAATCCCGGGTGTAGTTAGCGGTTGGGTTTGTCTATATTTTGTACATCAAACAAGGGTATAGAGTTGAACACAATGTAGAATACAAGAAAGGTATTTTCGACTGTCCACTAATGGAGCGGGGATTCCTTCGGATACTCGTTGGCCGGAATCCCTGACGAAGTCCTCCCCCATTCCCCCCTATTGGTTTTTGCGCATCTCTCATTGTACTGTGTTGTGTCCTCTTGGCTCGTGTACATCGGCATGCAGATGACTGACAACGAGACATGACGCTGCTAGAGTGTTGTATGGTGGAGCCGACTTACGCTAAGGCCTACACGCATCTTGCTGGAGCTTCCTCCGTCCAACGTTCTCAGCTCCATCAGAAGACCTCCTCGAGAGTTGTGCCTCTTGTAGTTCTGAGTAACAACAACAGAGCTATCAGACTTAGGCCTTGGTGCAGGAAACGGAGGGGACAACCTAAGCAGACATGGATTCCCACACGCTGCATCAACAACGCTACTGCCCCAACTTTCTTTGTTAGGTTTGCAAGCTTGGGATGAGAGCCAAATCGCAGCAGAAGCAAAAGAACAGTGGCGAACAGGTCCAGTCAATGCCGGCGGTCCCCACAACGTGCCCGTGTAGGGGAAATGCTGCTCGATTGTTTCCGGTAGCGTTGACCCGCCGGGTGGCATCCTCATAATGCTCCCAACGTGGGGGAAATGCTGCCGGTTGTTTTTTGGCAGCACTGACCCCACGACGGTGGTAGCAGTGGTGGACTCGCTGCTGGCTTGACTGACCGACGCTAAAGCGACGCCAACGCACATGGCGACGACACCGCCAAGAAAGTGACTGTGCATCTATTGTTGCCAACACGGCAGCAGTAGCACAAGCACAGAGCAAGCAACACGCACCAAGTAGCACTCAGCTAGCAAGCAACAGCTGCTGCATCAAGCAATAGCTGTTGTAACTAGAATCAACGTATAGCAGTAGTAGCAACGGAGGGCAGTTGCAGCAGCAACTAGCAACTGTAGGAGTAGCAGCGGTAGTAGCTGCAGTAGCTGTAGCAGCAGCAACAAGTGCAGCAGCGAGCAGCAAGCAGTAGGAGTAGTACTGGGTAGCAGTAGCACGAGCGATCGGCGAGCAGCAACATCATCTAGCATTAGCAATAGTAGCAACATCAGTAGCAAACAACAGCAACCGGCAGTACGTAGTAGCAGCCAGATGCGGACAGTAGTTGCAGCAAATACAGGCAGCTACAGCAACTGCCAGCAGCAAAAGTAGCAAGAGCGACCCACAGCAATAGTTGCAACGACCACGCCAGCAACGCGCACCTATAGTAGTAGTGAGTAGTGACCACGTATAGAAAAAAAAACAAGGAAATAAATGAAACAATCGTGGAACCCTGCACTCGGCACAGCCAAGGGCTGGGGGCAGCACCCCCACCCTCGCAGCTGTTGATGCAATAGAAGCAACTATCGTAATATTAGTAGTGTGCTATAGCACTACAGTAGCAACGACAGGCACAATAGTTGTTTCCACAGCCGTAGCAGCTGGAGTAGCACCAGCATCAGTCGTTGTAGCAACAACAGCACCTACAGCAGCCGTAGCAGTAGCCACTGTAGCAATAGCAGCAACAACAGCAAAAGCAAATGCAGTGGTAATAGCAGTAGCAATAGTAACACCAATGGTAGCAACTGTAGCCACAACAACCACTATGGCTGCAGCAGCACCAAAAGTAGAAGTAGCAACGGCAATGGCAACTTTATTAATGTCATTCACGAGCGTTGACATCATCGTTGACATCACTGTTGACATTAGTAGCAGTAGTAGTAGCTGTAGTAGCAGCAGCAGCTGTAGTAGTAGTAGTAGTAGCTGTAGTAACAGTAGTAGCGGCAACACCAGCACCCGCAGCAATAGCAGCATAAGTAGTAGTAGGAGCAGCAGCAACAATTGTAGCAACCATAGTAGTAGCTGTCGTAGCAACAACAGCAACAACAGCAGTAACAGCTGTTGCAATAGCATAGCAGCTAACGCAGAAGCGACTCTAGCAGCAGTGGAACAACCACTGCGTACGTCAGCCACCCTCGACTAACAACACTACTAACTTTGGTTGCAATGCTGACGACCTTGCCAACGTCAGTGTTGAGGTCACTGCTCATGTCACCATCCAGTTTAACAGGACAAAAAGATCAGAGGGAACCATGGTTGAAAGTGAGGAGGGGTCCTCCTCTACGGTAGGTCCCCTTGGTCCCTCTTTTCTGTAGTAACTGCAGCAGCTACAACAACAACAACACCAGCAGCTGCTGTTGTCGCCGTTGCACCAACTGCTACTGCCACCTTTGAACGAGTAATAGTATTAGTAGTAGCAGCTACTATAGCAATCGCAATAGCAACAGCAACAACAACTGTAGAAGCCATAGCATCAATCGTTGTAGTAGCAATAAAAGTAGTAGCAACTACAGCAACAACCACTCCAGCAGCAGAAGCAGTAGCAGCAACAACAGCAGCAACAGCCACAACAACAGTAGCAACACCACCATCACCAACACCCTGCATGATTTGTCGTCAGCCTTGTTGGCTTGACACATCCACTAGTCACCCTACACGAGCAGCTCGAAACGCTGACACAGCAGCTAGTGGCATTGTAGCCACCGACACAATTGCCGCAACAGTAGCCGCTATAGAAGCAGCAGCAACGGTAACAACATGAGCACTCGTTGTCCTTCCTTCCACCCAAGCATGCTAATTCCACCGTTTTCTCTGCTACATAGTATTTGGAGCAACCGCATACCCTGCGCCAAAGTCTGACCGTGTCTTCAGTCCTAGGCTCCGCTTTGGGTGCTGGCCGCACGCCAAAGAACTTTGAAACCCTGCCCCTGTTGCTCTTGGCTGGCGAGCAGTTTCGGAGCTGGGAGTTTAGCTTCCGCATCTGGGTGCAGGGTGAGGGCCTGTGTCCATACTACGTCCTGCCCTACGACTCCACCTAGGCCGACCAAGTGTATGATGCTGGTCGCGCTGTATGTGCCCTCGTCCCCGTCGTTCCTCCAGCGTCACGTCTTACTTGCGAGCCCTTCCTCGGCAACTTCTCCACTTGTGGCATCCCCGACCCTGTAGCGGCGTGACACATCCTGATGCGTCCTCATTGTCTTTCTAGCTAGGCAGAGACCAATTGCCTACTTTGGGAGTTCAACTCCCTCCATATGGGGGAGACGGAGACGGTCACCTCCTACTGGCAACGGGCGGTCATACTTCATCGCTTGGGAAGTGCTACACCACCCCCTCTATCGACGCTCCTCACCATCAAGCGTGGCACAATCGACGCATTCGCTGACGTATTCGTCCACTACACCCAGGACGTTCTTACCATGATGGCTACCCAGGGCACACTGATGCCCTGGGCAGACGAGCTCTTTCTCAACATCAAAGAGGCTCTTCAGGAGTCGCGCATCCAACACACGGAGACCCTTACCTCTCCTGCTGTAGCCTTGGTGGCTATTGCTCTCCCCGTAGCAGCTGCGTCTTCCGACGCCTCATCCTCCAGCAAGAAGAAACGTAGGGGAAAGAAGGGAAAGGGCCCGTAGTAGCAATCGAGCATATCCAGTGGTGACAGCTTAGTCTGCCACAATTGTGGCCAGCCAGGACACGGATGGTACACGTTTTTGCTCTTGACAGACGAGGCGCACGTCATCGCCACCATATGTCGCCAGCATGAGCGTCGCCTCACCACCGCTACCATGACCGTCGCTGCTCCTCCTGTGTCCATACCGCCTGCTCCATTTCACCCGTCAATAGCTTAGCCGCATCATCATCTGCAACCGTCGGCGCCCGCTCTTCCGTCACCGGCGCCTCCCTCCTCCTTCCCGGACTCTGGTGACGTCATGCACACTCTCTCCGCAGCACACACGTTTCCTGCACCACTGCCTCTATCACGTCCACTCTGCTGCGATCGACAACATGCTCCGCATGCAGCCTGCCATGAGCTTTGACCCAACTCCTTTTCCACTTCAGTGTCCCACGGAGTACATTGAGTGTGCTCAGAAGAAGATGCATTGGTCCACCTACCCCCTGTCCTCCTTATGTGCGTCCGCCTTGCTGGACTTGGTCCACTCTGATGTCATGGGTCCCCTCCCGATGGAGTCTGTTGGGGAGCACAAACGCTATGTCCTGACCCTCACCGACGACTACTCTTGCTACCGCTAGGTCTTCTATCTTCGATAGAAAAGCAATGTTGCTCCCACCATTTGGGAGTGGCTCGTCCGTGGTGAGTGTGAGTGTGATCTCCCTCTCTACCACTTCTGCTCTGATCGTAGTGGCAAGTTTAGGGATGAAACCACTCTCTTCTTCACCTCCCGTGGCATCCATCATGAGACGTGGGTGCCTTACACGCTAGCCCAGAATGGCGTCTCTGAGTGGTGGAACCGTACCATGACCGACACTGTCCGTAGCATTCGCGTCGAGTTCGGTGTTTTGGATGGCTTCTAATTCGAAGCCATGACCTACATTACGTGGGTCTGGAACCAGATTCCCCATGGACCTCTTCCATGTCAGACCACACCGTACCATCATTGGTGTGGTGAGCGTGCCAACCTCCGGCCGGCTTGCGTATGGGGCTGTGTAGCCATCGTGTGGCTGCCTACCCCATACCAAGGCAGCAAACTTGAGACTCGCGGCTGGCCCTACACCTTCCTTGGCGTCTCTCGTCAGTCACAAGCATGGCGCTTTTGGGACCCATCCCGGCACTCCATCGTCGAGTCTCGAGATGCCCTCTTCTTTGAGGACGTATTTCCCCGTGACCTCATTCGCTCCAATGCATCGATGTCCCTCTCGTCGCGTGGGGGAATGGTGGGTCCATCCTCTGTCCAGCCACGTCCAGGCGTCACATTGTAAGCGCCCACTGGTACCTCTGTGCCGGCCGCCCCATTTGTGTTTGCCAGCCCCTCCGAGCCAACTTCCCCATCTGCATCCGCTGGCACCTCTACGCCGGCCGCCCAGTCCATGTCCGCCAGCCCCTCAGGGCCAATTGTCCCATCTGCCTCTGGCACCTCCAAGCCGACCGCCCTGTCCACACCGGCACGCTACACACGTGGCCAAGGGGGGAGTCTCCAAACCCGACCTTCAGCGAGCACACAGGCCGTCGCCTCACGCCCCATCGCGCCAAGACCCCTCGTCACCCCACGAGGTTCGTTGCCTCTCGATAGACCCACTCCGACAGTCGTGACTGTGGATCCTGGCACCAAAGCGCTCGGCTTGGCCACTTTGGCACTCATCACTGACCTACATCCAAGGTCACCCTTGGGGCTACGCCATGCTCCATCAGGAGCATCGATATGCTGTCAAATCCATGCTCACACGTACACCACCTGGGATGCAAGATGCGCACGAACTCACTTTCCAACTCGCGGAACGCCTAGAGGATCCAGCCACCCTACGTGAGGCTGAGGCGTCTCCTGAGGCCACACACTAGGAGGCTGCATGCGCCGACGAGCTCGCTGACATTCGGCAACATCATGTCTACGACCTTGTGGACCTTCCCCCCAGCCGAAAGGCCATCAACGCCAAGTGGATCCTCCGACACAAGTGGAAGCCGGACGGGTCCTTGGACAAGTACAAGGCCCGTCTTACGGCCAAGGGTTTTGCTCAGGTCCCTGGGATTGACTATGACCACATCTTTGCCGCGGTCATTTGGTTCTCCACAAGCCGGGCGTTGTTCAGCCTGGTTTCCCAACATGGGTGGGACCTGGATCAGATGGATGTGAGTAATGCCTTTCTCCATGGCTCAGTGGAAGGCAAGGAACAGTACATGACATAGCCTCCAGGCCTTGACGATGGCTCCAGCAAGGTCTGGAAGCTGTGGAAGGCCCACTATGACCTAAAGCAGTCACACTGCTACTGGAATCAGGAAATCAATTGTACTTTTCTCAAAGGCGGCCTTTTTCGCAACACTGTTGAACCCGCACTATTCATGAGTCCGTGAGGTCGGACCTTTGTCGCTGTCTTAGTCTACGTCGAAGACCTGCTCATTGCGTCACCAGATGTAGCTGCCATTTAGCTAGTCAAGGATTTGCTACATGCTGCCTACCAGATGAAGGACCTCGGGTCGGCTCAAGTCTTTCTGGGCATGGAGCTTGAGCATGATTGCTCCAAGGTTGTCGTACACGTCCATCATACCGCCTACGTCCAGACTTAATCAGGGTGTTTCATTGAGGACCTGCCCCTCGTGTCGAGAGTATCCTCACCCATGTCACCCGATGGGCAGGCGAAGCTGAAGAGTTCCGATCCAGCCGTTGTAGGGGAGCCAGTAGACGAGACCGCGTAGTTATGTGTCATCAGGTCACTGATGTTCCTCGCGATGACGAGGCGTCCAGACATTGTGTTCGCCGTCAACCTACTAGCCCAGTTCTCTAAGGATCCACGTCACCTCCACTTTGAGGCCACGATTTGAGTACTGAGCTATGTTGTCTCAACCCCACGGTGAGGCCTCATGTTCTGTTGATAGTTTTCCGTTGTTGTAGTATGCTATACCGACAGTGACTGGGCTGGTAGTCTGGACGGTAAGAGTCGAACTGGCTGGATCTTTCTTCTTGTTGTTTCTGGTATGCCCCTTGTCCAGTCAGCGGCAGATTTAGGCGGTCATGCACTGCTCTACGGAGCAAGTCCCCCGCAGGATGAACCGGGTATGCACTGCGCTTGTAGCGCAAGTCCACCAGGTCCGCTCCTTGGATTAAATGAGCAAGCGGATTAATTCCAGGATCGCGGTTCAAGTCCTGCCTAGGGCACTAGGTCGCGCGCCTAAAGGGGGCTAAGGTGCGCGAGCACCTAGGGGCCTAAAGTGCGCGCGCACAACCCTAGAGATAACGATAGGGCGCCTCGGCCTCAAGCCAGGCCACCCAAGCTCGCCACTGCTATATGTACTACTCATTTGCTCATTCAAAGTATCCACTTCTTACCCTTGAGACTTGTGCTGAAAACTAAGGCATAAGTTGGCCAACCAAGGGCAGATATAAAAGACTTGGGACAAGCTAAAAGGGGAAACTGAGAGGCCACGGAAGGGACAAGCTTTGTGAGCTAAACAGTGTGGAAACACGATCCTGAGGGGGATATCTTCTCACAGCTGAAATGCTATGAGCGGTAGGCGGATGTCACTGTACTCCGTTTTCTAGACCGTTTACCTCAGGCGGGTTGACAGTCTGGACGGCAAGAGTCAAACTGGTTGGATCTTTCTTGTTGGCGGCACGACTGTGTCTTGGCGCAACGGCAAGCAAGGCTGCATTGCACGCATCACTGCTAAGGCTGAGTATGTGGCCCTCTGTTCTATCACATGTGAAAGTGTGTGGCTGCGTCGCGTGTTGTCCGAATTGCGTTCGTCAGTCCCGTCCATCANCTCTCTCTCTCTCTCTCTCTCTCTCTCTCTCTTCCCCTGTCCGCTTGGTCTCTGTGTTCCCTGCCCGTCCATGTGCACTACGCCTATGAGTCATGGGGGAGTGTTGGTTTCCGTGCATCTCCCATTGACTCTGTTGTGTCCTCCCGGTTCGTGTACATCGGCGTGAAGATGAATGACTGCGAGACGCGACGCTGCTAGAGTGTCGTCTGGTGGAGCCCATGCACCCTGAGGCCTCCATGCATCTTGCTGGAGCCTCCTCCCTCTAACGTGCTCAGCTCCATAGGTAGACCTACTCGACAGTCGTGCCGCCGGCAGTGACTGTCATTGCATATGCTGTGTGCACGCGTCCAGTGCTGGATCTGATTGCACTGTTGCATCTACAGCACCATGCTCGACTTATGGTCTAAGTTTCATGTTATTCGAGCACTGTTGGGACCGAGGACTAGCGTAGACACTGCTTGGGTTTAGGTGGCTACAACACATTGTTGCTATTCTTCTATATGATTATGACCACACGACTGCGTTTGCAACGTGCGTACTATTGTATTGTCCAGTTTTCAGGCAAAACAGACGACGGCCGGGTTTTGGGTTGTCGGCTGTCTGGCAGGGCTCAACAAGAAAACCCTGCCTGCCAGAAAAGAGGTCATTTTCATGATTGGCTTAGGAACTGAGTAACAAGCTCTACAGAGCTGGGGGAGGGGGGGAGCTAGAACTTAGAGGGGTCTCCCATTGTTGTTTGTTCTCACTGCCTAATGAGTCCTTTCCAGTTTTCAGTTGTTGTCTGGCACTAACTCTGGCGCACGCGTTTCTGAGTAACAATATCAGAGCTCTGAGACAAACTCTCGTGCAGCAGACTGAGGGGGCGGCCTAAGCAATGAGCGTGGGTTTCTGCACGCTGCATCAACATTGCTGCTGTCTCAACCTGCTGCGTTAGGTTTTCTAGCACCTCTAGGGAGCCCACCGGCCGCCCATTCCATCGTGGCCCTCAATCACGAGGGCCTCCATCGGCGGGCAGGTAGGTGGATAGGTGGGTTGTGAGAGGCGGGGAGGGAGGGGTGCGGTTTTGCGGCGGTTGTCGAAGTGCTAACCGACGGACTTCGGCCGGCAATCTCCCCCCCCCCCCCCCCCCCCCCCCCCCCCCCCGCCCTTCACCCTTTGATGCTATCGCGGGCCTCCATCGCGACGTCCAGGATGGTGGGCCACATTCTAGTATGGCATGCCTGATTTTTCCATGCTTAGGCAGCGACATGCGTTGCTGTTTGAGCATTGTGAAAATGGGAGGGTAGATA
>SZWC01012202.1:5419-18402 GCA_023375785.1 Penium margaritaceum | reverse complement strand
CTCCTCCATCATATACCCCCAAAGTGGATGTATGGATAATCCATCAGCGTTGGTCATGATGGGTGGAAGCCACACAAACCAACATGTGTGTGTGTGTGTGTGTGTGTGTGTGTGCGTGTGTGTGTGTGTGTGTGTGTGTGTGTGTATGTGTGTGTGTGTGTGTGTGTGTGTGTGTGTGTGTGTGTGTGTGTGTGTGCGTGTGTGTGTGTGTGTGTGTGCGTGCCCGTGTGTGCCCGTGTGTGTGTACGAGCGTGTGTGCATGCGTGGTTGTGTGCGTGCGTACGTGCAACAAAGACGGAACTAGTACACCTAGGGCGCAACTGGAATGTAACTAGGGCCTAACCAGGGTGCACCTAGGGCCTGATTAGGATGTAATTAGGGCACGAGTGGGGTTGAACTAATGCACACATAGGGCATAGCTTGGGCACAACTCAAGTGCAACTTGGGCAGAACAAAGCGACAATTGGGGCACAACTACGATGCAACTAGGGTATAACTAGGGTGCAACGAGGATCAAGTTATGGTGTGACACTAGAAAAAAGGTGGAACACGCTCCTGGACACTATTCTTGGGATTTGCTAGGTTTTGGCAGCTCATTATCCACTTACCACAAATTCATGATTGGTCCATAACTTGCCCTGGGGACTCCCCAGGGCAAGTTATGGACCAAAACAACTTCATGAAAAGGTGTGCAAATTCAAGAGGAACCATTGTTGTGATGTGAGTTGTTTCCGTCCGTTTGTACAGCTTACTGTGACCACTCGGCTGCCATGACATCCCGGGTGCTTGCTGGGGTACTCTGCAGTTTTTCTACAGACGCTAGAGTTTTCTCGGTGGACAGGCTCTTGAAGCTGATTTGCATGTTTTGCATTGTCCTTCCACAGATCGATGCTGGACTTGTGCATGTGACCAGTCGTAGCGTCTGGCTTGAGATTCTGCACGTCTAGGTTCAGACGGCGCAACATTCTGACACGTGTGCGCAGAGTTACGGCCAAAAGAGGGGTTTTGGGCCGGTTTTAGGACAACTCTTGGACCGCCGCGTGCGACACCCACTGTGCGCCGCCGCAAGTGTTCATGCCATGGACCTGTCATTTGTTATCTCTCTGAAAATACTTATGAAGCATTCAGACACTTTGCCTTGTGTCCCCTAGCCAAACCCTTGCCGTTAAGTGCACGACTTGTGACTGTCGTCACCGTCTGATCAGGCACTGACGCCTGGTCAACGGGAGTGACTAGGAAGCTTCTATGCATCTTCTTATGGTATCAGAGCAACAAGCCAAAGCCTCTTGTGCTGCATAGCAGAGATGCAGCAATCGCAGCAGCACTAAGCAGCAGCAGCGGCAACAACACACTGCAGCAGCGACAGGTCCTGGGAGGACCCACCAACCTGCGCCATTGCAAGGCGTAGGCCGCAACACCTGCGTGACGGAGGAGTCGTGCAGGAGGGGTGCAGCAGTGTAGCAGCACGCCAGCGCAGCAGCGCCATAGCAGCTGTCCAGCAGCGTAGCAACAGCGCTGGTAGTTTTGACCACAGCAGCAGAAGCTGCAGCAACATCGGCAGCGGCATCAGAAACATCAGCAACAATAGCCGCCAAAGTGGCTTGGGGCCGTTGCCGTCAAGCTCGACGGCAGCAGCAGCAGCAGCAGCAATAACAGCAGCGTGCGCCACCGCAGCCCCTGTCCGTGCAACTTCCTAGAAGCCGCACGGACGTGGAGGAGCCGCAGACGAAAATCGCGTCAGCCACCACCTCCCCGTCGGCACAAGCTTGCCCTGGCTTCAAACGGCGCCGTTTTCAGCGTTTGAGGGTGCGTTGGAAAGCTCTTCTCTCAAGCTCTCCAGAGCTACTATTCACGCTCAGTTTCGTGCTCTGTCGCCACCAGCAAAGACTGAAGTGCAACGCAGATATGTTTTCTGCTGAAATTCGGGCAGAACAAGGAAAAGTGACGTTTTACCACTTTTTCCAACTTTTTGCGACCAAAACTTTCACCACCATGTTCAGCACATTTAGGAGCCTCTGTGGTCTAAATTTCGCTTGATTTGGACAACCTTGAATGTTTAGTGCCGACATTTTAAATTTCAGCACTTAGCCAAATTTCTGGCCGTCAGCACCATACTTAGCCAAATTTTTGGCCGGACAGTAAACAATTGCCAGCGTTTCAAATCCTCGAGAAACGCTGTCAGTTTCTTGTTTGGAGCATTTTCGACGCTCGGCCCCATACCGAGCACCGCGATGGCCCCGGTCCGTGACAAGGACAAAGGACCCGCTGATCCCTCTTCCTCCTCTTCGGGTGTTGTGAGCCCGCGGTTGCAGTCCCGCATGATCGATGAGCTTCGTTGGTCGCAGGACGAGATACGCCAGCAGCAGCAGAGGCAGTCCGACGCGTTGCAGGAGATCACGGAGTTACTGCGGGGTCGTTCGATGGCTTCACAGCAGCCACCTGGAGAGTCTACTGGAGCTGCACCATCGGCTCAGCAGTCTACACCCTACACAGTGCGGCGGTCTCAGCATCGATCATCACAGGTGGACACCTGGGACGAGGAGGATATTGAGGATGACTCACGCGAGCATGAGATTCGTGTACTTGAGGAGCGCATCCGTGAGTTACGTCTCGGATTACAGCCTCCCACTCCACCACCTTCTCGCCGTCAGGATTAGACAAGTTGTTCAGCAGCGTTCACCTTTGGTGGTGTTTCCCTCACTGGTGGGCTCCCCATACCCCGCCCACCATCTCCTGAGCCTGAGGTCGCCCTCCCCACGGAGCGGCGACCGAAGGACTTTGAGACACCTCCACCCCGTTACGATAGTGACGAGGGCTTCGATTGCTGGGAGACCCTGTTTCTGGTGTGGGCGGATTCTGAGGGTGTCTGGCCGTACTACCACAGCCAGTACCAGACCCGCGATGCTAACCAGGCCCAGACAGCAGCAAGAGCGATACGGGGTCTCCTCTACGCCATGCCACGGGAGACTGTGATCGACTTCCGTCCTTTCCTCGGTCAGACCGGGACCGGGATTGGAGCAGATCCGCATCAGGGCTGGGAGCTGGACCTGACACTTCTCGCTGCGGAGACCCATGCCACGAGGGCGGCCCGACTACGTGAGTTTCACTCCCTCCGCCAGGGCCCCACAGAGCTCGCAGCTGACTACTAGAGGCGCTCGATGCGCCTTTACACGCGCCTTGGGACCGGTGGCGGGACGCAGTTGTGGGCGCTTGACACCATCATGATGGGAGCGCATTTGGACCACGTGAAGCTCTTTACGGGCTTCAATCGTGTGGCTCTCTCTGAGCTGTCAGAGTCACTACAACTGCTTCCTTGGGCCCATCGCTACTTCATCCATGCAACATCGGCTCATGAGGCTACCGTTGCTCATCAGCAGAGTCCACTGGTTGCAGCAGTGACTGCGACGCCTCCTACGCCTCTGTCCCTGCTCACCAGTCCCACCTCAACCACCTCCTCCTCCTCCTCCTGTACTCTGCCACACTCAGGGCGTTGCAGCGGTCGCACAGGGAAAGAAGGGGAAGAAGCAATGCGGAAAGGGACAGGAGCAGCAGCAGCCGGCGAGTAGTGGTAGTGGACGTTCTGTCCACTGCTACAATTGTGGAGGCGCTCACCACTACATAGAGTGTGAGCAGCCACTTGACTGGACTCGGATCATGCGCGACCTCCAGGCGGCGGACTTCCTCGAGCGACACACGGACTGGGCGTGCCGCGACCACGAGTGCTGCGGACGTACCTGTTTCATCAGGCGGCAGTAGTGAGGTGGACCCTCGAGATCGCACGATCGCAGAGCTTTGTCAGCTGCTGGCGCTTCATACTCAGGGAGGTGCGAGTGTGTTGTCACAGCCGAGTGGTCCCGACACAGGTTGTCTTACCTTGTCTGTTGCTCATGATGATGCTTGTGGTGGAGCTACGGTGGCTTGCGATGAGGATGGACCTGACAGTATTGACTAGCTTGCCGAGTCACAGATCCGTGTTGTCCGTCGTTGTTCCGAGTCCTCTGCTAAGCGCCCAGCAGAGGCAGAGTATTCTGTGGAACGTTGATCAGTGTCGACGACTAGTCTTGAGCTGAGTGGCACCTCGATTATTGACTATGGGGCCACTCTTCACATGACCTGTCGTCGCAGTGACTTCGTTGTGCTGGGTCCCGTTGCTTCTGTTCGGCCTGTTCGCACAGGGTCTGGTCAGTTGTTGCCTGTACAGGGAGTTGGGGTTGTGCGGTTTGATGGTCCATCTAGCCCCTTGTACATTTCAGATGTGCTCTTTGTCCCTGCTCTTGAGCTCAGCCTGCTCTTTGTTTGTGCATACACCAGGATGGGCCTCACTGTTGACCACTCTGCTGACTCTGCCACAGTGACTGCTCTTGACACACGTGCCGTTGTGCTTCATGCCTCTATTGTTGATGACCTGTATCGTGTGTCTCATTGCACTCCCTCTGCTTCTCCTTCCCCTCCCCCTTCTGCACGAGTGTTTGTCACTGGTGTTCTCTCGCCGGAACACCAGTGCTTGTTACACCGTCGCCTCTGCCATGTGAGCTCGGACACTATGTCCAAGCTCATTCATACTCAGCCAGCCCTCGGTCTTGACGCAACTTCTTTTGAGAAGCCGCCCAAGACCGACTATCGTTTTTGCGCCCAAGGTAAGATGCATTGCTGCTCTTACCCAGACTCCTCCTCCTGGGCACTACGCCCACTTGAGTTGGTTCACTCGGACCTTGTCGGCCCTCTCCCAGTCGAGTCCCTCTCTGATCGGGGTCGATACGTTCTCACCCTGACTGATGACTTCACGCGGATGCGGTGGGTCTACAGCCTGCGCAACAAGAGCGATGCCGCATTGGCAGTCCGCCTCTGGCTTGTGATGGCTGAGCGTCAGTCTCGTCACACTCTGCACACATTCCGTTCAGATCGTGGTGGCGAGTTCTTGGGCGAGATGGATGCCTACTTTGCCAAGCACGGTATCTTTCACTAGCTCTCCGCCCCTGCTACACCACAACATAAGGGTGTGTCTGAGTGTTGGAACCGCACCATGGAGGATGCGGTTCGCGCTATGCGGTCTGAGTGTGGTCTACCGGTGTCCTTTGCCTTTGAGGGCTTCTCCTACATGACGTGGGTCTGGAACCGCTTGCCGCATTGTCCGCTTCCAGACCATGTCACGCCGTATGAGCTGTGGTTCGACCATCGTGGTGATCTCCGTCTTGCTCGCGTTTGGGGGTCTCTCGCTTGTGTCTGGTACACCGAGGACCAGCACGGTTCTAAGGTCTCACCTCGGGGACGCATGTGTGCCTTCCTCGGCATCTCCCCCCGGTCGAAGGCCTGGCGGTTTTGGGACCCTGCTCGCCATCGCATTGTCGAGTCTCAAGATGCTCACTTCTTTGACACTCTCACCTACGGCGACTTGNGCGCTATGCGGTCTGAGTGCGGTCTACCGGAGTCCTTTGCCTTTGAGGGCTTCTCCTACATGACGTGGGTCTGGAACCGCTTGCCGCATGGTCCGCTTCCAGACCATGTCACGCCGTATGAGCTGTGGTTCGACCATCGTGGTGATCTCCGTCTTGCTCGCGTTTGGGGGTCTCTCGCTTGTGTCTGGTACACCGAGGACCAGCACGGTTCTAAGGTCTCACCTCGGGGACGCATGTGTGCCTTCCTCGGCATCTCCCCCCGGTCGAAGGCCTGGCGGTTTTGGGACCCTGCTCGCCATCGCATTGTCGAGTCTCAAGATGCTCACTTCTTTGACACTCTCACCTACGGCGACTTGTCCAGCATTCTGTCGCTGACCGCCGACCACGTTCCTACTTGTGTGGCTTCCCGACGGATGGGGGAGACTAGTCCTGCGGATTGGTCCGGCCAGGCTTCCTCACCTGCTGACCGGTTTCCGGCTGTTGACAATCCGGCCATCGTGGCTGTGGGTCCAGTAGCCTTATCCGTTCCGTCCGACACACCCGATCCTGTGCCACTTCCTTGTTCCACACTGGATCCCGTGCGGGCTCCAGTTCCCTTTGACACACCTGATCCCGTACGAGCGTCAGTTCCCTCTGGCACACCTGACCCGGTGTCGGTATCAGACCCTTCTGGCACACCCGGTCCCGTACTGGTACCAGTGTTGGTCCCCTCTGGTACACTTGACCCCTTACCAGTGTCAGTCCCCTCTGTGACACCCACTCCCATGCATCCACCCATGCCTCCTACGACTTTGGCACAGTGGCCTTCCCCGCAGCCTGAGGCAAGCGCTGCGTCGAGGTACTCTCGCGAGCCTGGCGGTCGCCTACGACCATTGCCCTCTAGAGCTCAGCGGACTGCTGACCCTGTGCCCACACGACCGACTCGTAGTGTTCAGCGTGGCGAGCCCGACACAAAGGCCCTTGGCCTGAGTGTCCAGGTAGACTACATCAAGATTCACCCAACATGTCATGTCGGCCACAAGTTGGTCTCTCGAGAGTTCTTGGTCGCTTGCGACGCCGCAACCGACCTTCTCACGGTCAGACCGAGTCCGGAGGCGTGTGTCTTAGCCACCCGGAGCGCTCCCGCGACGATGCCTGATCCAAGCACATTGAAGGAGGCACTCTCAACCCACGATGCAGACCTGTGGCGTGCTGCTTGTGAGGATGAGCTGAGAGCCATCCGTGAGCACGGTGTCTATGAGCTTGTCGACCTCCCGCCCGGGCGGAGGGATGTACAGGCCAAGTGGGTCTTTCGCAAGAAAGGTGAAGCCTGATGGCACACGGGATGTCTACAAGACTCGCTTGACGGCCAAGGGGTTCTCGCAAGTTGAGGGAGTGGATTTCACTGACACCTTTGCACCGGTTGGCCGCATGACGATGGCTTGCGCTCTGTTTGAGGTTGTTGCTCACTATGACTGGGAGCTACACCAGATGGACGTGAACAATGCGTTCCTCCATGGCACCTTAGAGGAGGAGATCTACATGGTCCAGCCACCTGGGTTCGAGGTCGGTGACAAGGTCTGGCGCTTGCGCAAGGCCTTGTACGGGCTGAAACAGTCACCCAGGTGCTGGAACTTGGAGATCACTGGTACACTGACACGTGCTGGCTACGTGCAGAGTGACGCTGACCTGTCCCTCTTTCTCAGACGGACACCTGACAGCTTCACTACCATCCTGGTCTACGTGGACGACCTCCTGATTGCGTCTCCTTCTATGGGGGTCGTGAAGGAGGCCAAGGCAGTTCTCCAGGCTGCCTATAGGATGAAGGACCTTGGTCCTGTAACTGTGTTTCTCGGGATGAAGATCGTGCGTGATCGCCAACGACGAACACTCTTGTTACACCAGGCACGTTACGCCCATGTTGTGGGGAAGCGGTTTGCTGACCTCTTGGGTGAAGTTCCTACAGCCTCCACCCTCATCACACCTGGCGGGCAGGATACTCTGAAGGTGGATGATCCCGCAGACCTGGGGGAGACAGTGGACGTGACCCTGTACTTGCGCCTGATCGGCTCCTTGATGTACTTGACCACTACCACACGACCCGACATTACCTTTGTCGTCAACCTCCTTGCACAGTTTTCACAGTATCCTTGGGCGAGAGCCCTTCATGCTGCTGTGCGATTGGTGCGGTACGTGGTGTCCACACCAGACCTCGGACTCTGCTTTCGACAACAGTGTTCGGTAGTTGTCGATGGCTACACAGACAGCGACTGAGCGTGGAGTCCAGATGGGCGCAGCCAGACAGGCTACGTATTCCTGATTGATGGCACCGCTGTGTCGTGGCGTAGTGGCAAGCAGGGTTGTATCGCACGTAGCTCATCAGAGGCTGAGTATGTTGCTCTGGGGGCTGGGGCTGCTGAGGCGGTGTGGCTGCAACGTCTATTTCGTGACTTGCATCAGTCTGTGCCCTGTATTGTTCTTCGCTGTGACAACCAGAGTGCTCTTGCCATCGTAGAGAACTCTGGTGTGTTTCATGCACGCACAAAGCACATTGCTGTTGAGCATCACTTTGTGTGATCTTGTGAAGCGACAAGTGATCTCTGTCATCTGGGTCGGTACGGACATGCAGCGGGCCGACTTCTTGACCAAGGCGCTTGCGCGTGGAAAGTTCATGGTGGCCATTCGTTTTGTCAGGCTACGCCCCTTGCTTGAGAGTGGCTGAGAGTGGGCTGTGTGAGCATAGACTGTTGTACATCTAGTTGTGCACATGTGTCAGTTCTGCATGCGTATGGACATGCGTACCATCGGGTCATGGGGGAGTGTTGTGATGTGAGCTGTTCCCATCCGTTTGTATAGCTTACTGTGACCACTCGGCAGTGTCCATGCTCGTGCAGATCCCTGATGCGGACCCAGCTCGCGCCGGAGCACTGATGGTTGGTGGATTCACCCGCCAACAGCCACCAGGCAGCCATGACGTCGCGGGTGCTTGCTGGGGTACTCTGCAGTTTTTCTGCAGACGCTAGAGTTTTCTCGGTGGACAGGCTCTTGAGGCAGATTTGCATGTTTTGCATTGTCCTTCCACAGATTGATGCCAGACTTGTGCGTGTGATTAGTCGTAGCGTCCGGCTTGAGATTTTGCACGTCTAGGTTCAGACGGTGCAGCATTCTGACATGTGTGCGCTGAGATACGGCCAAAACAGTGGTTTTGGGCCGGTTTTAGGACAACTCTTGGACCGCCGCGTGCGACACCCGCTGTGCGCCGCGGCAAGTATTCATGCCATGGACCTGTCATTTGTTATCTCTCTCTGCAATTGCTTATGAAGCATTCGGACACTTTGCCTTGTGTCCCCTAGCCAAACCCTTGCCGTTACGTGCACGACTTGTAACTATCATGACCGTCTGATTAGGCACTGACGCCTGGTCAACGGGAGTGTGGCTAGGAAGCTTCTATGCATCTTCTTAACCACAGTAAGTGAGAAAGTGCGTAGAAGCTTCCTAGCAACACGGCCGCTGACCGGGCGTCAGTGCCTAGTCAGACGGTGACGACAAGCACAGGTCGTACACACAACGGCAAGGGTTTGGCTAGGAGACACAAGTCCAAGTGTCATAATGCTTCAATATAGCATATGCAGAGAGGAATGACAACTGACAGGTCCAGGGCATAAATACCTGCCGCGGCGCACGGCGGGTGTCGCATGCGGCAGTCCAAGAGCTGTCCTAAAACCGACCCAAAACCACTGTTTTGGCCGTAACTCTGCGCACACATGTCAGAATCCTACGCCGTCTGAACCTAGACGTGCAGAATCAAAAGACGCACGCAACGACTGGTCACATGCATGCATCCATCGACTGACAGCGAGTATACAATGCAAAAACATGCAAATGGGCCTCATGCCCAGTCCGCCAAAAGGCGCCTGC
This sequence comes from Penium margaritaceum, assembly GCA_023375785.1. Classification (NCBI taxonomy): domain Eukaryota; kingdom Viridiplantae; phylum Streptophyta; class Zygnematophyceae; order Desmidiales; family Peniaceae; genus Penium; species Penium margaritaceum. The sequence continues at coordinate 9,109 of SZWC01012202.1, read as the reverse complement.
AAGACGTAGAAGACACAACAAGAAGTCCCGGTGACGTCTGGGGCTCTGGGTCACTGGTCGGGCAGCTCCGGACGGGTAGTCCGCCGCCTGTCATCACGCCGGTGTCACCAGGGCCGCCTGCCTCAGGGATCTGCACGAGTATGCACAAGGCCGAGTGGTCACAGTAAACTGTACAGGAACGGCACAAATCACAACACTCCCCCATGACCCGATGGTACGCATGTCCATACACGTGCAGCACTGGTACAACCACATAGTGAGTGACACAGACAGATGAGACGGCAACGTGCATCCCACACTCAACCACTGTCACGCACGGGGCGAAGCCCAGCAGAACGAATGGCCACCTGGAACTTTCCGCGGGCAAGTGCCTTCGTCAAGAAATCAGCTCGCTGCAATTCAGTGCCAACCCACATGATGGAGACCACGCGTCGCTCCACCAGATCCCGAACGAAGTGATGCTCAGCCGCAATGTGCTTTGTGCAAGCATGAAAAACACCAGAGTTCTCCGCAATGGCGAGAGCACTCTGGTTGTTGCAACGTAGCACAATGGCGGGTACTGACTGCCCAAGCTCAAGAAACAAGCACTGCAGCCAAACGGCCTCAGCAGCCCCTGCCCCCAAAGCCACATACTCTGCCTCCGACGAGCTACGTGCGATGCAGCCCTGCTTCCCGCTTCGCGAAGACAAAGCGGTACCACCGAGCAGAAACACGTAACTAGTGCGACTGCGCCCGTCAGGACTCCAAGCCAAGTCGCTGTCAGTGTAGCCGTCAAGGACCACCGAACACTGCCGACGAAAGCAGAGTCCGAGGTACGGCGTGGAGACCACGTACCGTACCACTCGCACAGCCACGTGAAGAGCTCTCGCACGTGGAGCCTGCGAGAACTGAGCGAGGAGGTTGACGGCGAACGCGATGTCGGGACGCGTGGTAGTGGCCAGGTACATCAGAGATCCGATAAGACGGAGGTACAAGGTCACATCCACTGTCTCCCCCAGCTGTGTAGGGTCGTCCACCTTCAGAGCATCCTGCCCATTAGGTGTGAGTGGTGTGGAAGCAGTGGGCACTGCACCAAGGAGATTGCTGAAGCGCTCCCCCACGACTTGTGCGTATCGGGCCTGATGCAGCAACAGTATCCGACGTCTGCGATCACGCACAATCTCCATACCAAGAAACACCGATGCAGGACCGAGGTCCTTCATCCTGTAGGCGGTCTGCAGGACAGCCTTGGCCTCCTTCACGGCCTCTAGCGACGGAGACGCGATCAGAAGGTCATCAACATGGACCAGGATGGCGGTAAACCGCTCGGGTGTCGGTAGGATGAAGAGTGAGGGGTCTACCTCGCTCTCTATGTATCCTGCGCGAGTCAAGGTGCCAGTGATCTCCCGGTTCCAACACCGTGGAGAGTGCTTGAGGCCGTACAAGGACTTCCGCAAGTGCCAGACCTTGTCACCGACCTCAAAGCCTGGTGGCTGAGCCACGTAGATCTCTTCATCCAAAGAGCCATAGAGGAACGCGCTGTTCACATCCATCTGGTGTAGTTCCCAGTCATGCTAAGCTACTACACCGAACAGAGCTCGAGCTGAGGTCATGCAGTCGAGAGGGGCAAAGGTGTCAGTGTAATCAACTCCCTCAATCTGAGAGAACCCCTTGACGACCAAACGAGCCTTGTAGCGTTCCAGTGACCCATCCGGCTTCACTTTCTTGCGAAAGACCCATTTGACCTGAATCGCCTTCCTCCCAGGGGGAAGGTCGACCAGCTCGTAGACTCCGTGCTCTCGGATAGCGCGAAGCTCATCCTCGCAAGCAGCTCGCTAGGCATCAGAATCCTGCGATGAGAAAGCCTCCCTCAATGTGCCCGGGTCTGGCGCCATAGAGGGGGAACTCTGCGTGGCAAGTGCACACGCCTCAGTGTCTGGCCTGACAGCCACGAGATCAGTTGCTGCGTCACAGGCGACATGGAACTCGCGGGTGACCAGGTCGTGCCCTATGGGGCACGCTGGGTGTACCTCTGAAAGCTTAGTGCGGACACTCAGGCCTAAGGCCTTTGTGCCGGGATCACCGCTCGCAATGCTGCGAGAGGAACGTCTGGGTCCGGAACCCGACGCTTGCTGAGCTCCGGAATCCAGTGGTCGAAGGCGACCACCGGGCTCACGAGAGTAACCGGAGGTCGAGGGGCGCACCTCAGGCGTAGGAACAGGTACGACCACAGGGACAGGTGCAACCACAGCTGGTGAGGGCTGAGACGAGGCGGTCGGAGATGCCGTGCGCGGAGATGCGTGTGTGGGGGACACTGAGCTCGAGATGACATCGGGCAAGGCTGGCCCGGACACTGAGACCGGAGTGTCAGCCAACGTAGAGACAGGAGTGGGTTGGGCTGGGTCAGACGCCGGAATAGGGGTGCCAGTGGACACAGTGGGTGATGCAGGAGGGGGCGTGGGAGCAGCAGTATCTGTGGGGTGCGAAGTAGGCAAGACAGGCGGGATCTCTGGACCAACGGCAATGATAGCCAGATCATCAAGTGCTGGAGATCGAGAGGGGACTCGAGCGGACACATCAACATGGCGAGGAATGGTCGCTGGCGAAGAGGTCTCCCCCATCCGCCGAGGACCCTCACAGGAAGGAACATGAGCTGCAGAGAGCGCTGTGATCGAAGTCAGATCACGGTATGTGATTGACTCAAAAAACAGCGCGTCACGAGACTCAATGACACGACGGCGAGTGGGGTCCCAAAAACGCCAGGCCTTCGACCGCGGGGAGATGCCGATGAAGGCACACAAGCGACCCCGAGGGGAGACCTTGGACCCCTGCTGGTCCTCGGTGTACCATACGGAGGCCAGGGATCCCCAGACGCGTGCGAGACGAAGGTCGGCACAGTGGCCAAACCAGAGCTCGTACGGTGTAACATGATCCGGAAGTGGACCATGCGGGAGGCGGTTCCAAACCCAGGTCATGTAGGCGAAGCCCTCGAAAGCGAAAGACTCTGGGAGACCGCACTCAGACCGCATGGCGCGGACCGCATCCTCCATGGTGCGGTTCCAGCGCTCAGATACACCATTCTGCTGTGGGGTAGGAGGAGCGGAGACCTGGTGAAAAATGCCGTGCTCAGCAAAGAATGAGTCCATCTCGCCGCGGAACTCCCTGCCGCGATCCGAGCGGAAGGTATGTAGCGTGTGGCGAGACTGACGCTCAGCCATCACGAGCCAGAGCCGAACCGCAAGGGCGGCGTCGCTCTTCTGACGCAGACTGTAGACCCACCGCATCTGGGTGAAGTCATCAGTCAGCGACAGAACATACCGGCCCCTCTCGGACAGTGACTCGACTGGAAGAGGACCCAGCAGATCCGAGTGGACCAAGTCGAGGGGCCTCAGCGCTCGGGAACGCGAATCAAGGTAAGTGCACAGGTGCATCTTAGCCTGAGCACAAAAAAGACAGTCGGTCTTTGGTGGCTTCTCGAAAGAAGCCACGTCAAGACCAAGAGCGGGCTGTGTCCGGATGAGCTTCGACACAGTGTCGGAGCCCACGTGGCAAAGACGTCGGTGAAGCAACCGCTGGTGTTCCGGGGATAGAACACCAGTGACAAAAACGCGACCAGAGGAGGAGGGAGAGCAAGGGGAGGAGGGCCGAGCAATGCGGTACAGGTCATCTACGACTGAAGCACGCAGGACAATGCTACGGGTGTCAAGAGCA